>JACEFZ010007074.1:205000-215000 GCA_014155875.1 Cepaea nemoralis
TAAAACCCGGTGCAATGCAGCCGACCCTGTAAGCTACTTCTTTCATTGCACCCACTCCCATACGAATCCGGATTCGCCTTTGTGTGTCATCTGAATTGGCAGGTCTCCAATTACTGTAAACATAACTTCGTTAGCGAGAAATCACTAGTTGGTCAGCAAAACATCAAAGGAATGTCGCCGCTTTTGATGATTTAAGTTGTTTTTGGACCTATCAAAGACATATTCCTTGGGTGGGGGTAAATATAAGACGGCTGGAAAAATTTCATAGCGATGCAACAGACAGTTTTCAAAATAATTGATCGTGAATGAAGGCATTCAAATCGGAACATACTATAACAGATTCAGTGCCAAACAAAAAGTAGGTTTGGACCGAACAAAAATGGACGGCGTAAAATGGGATGTGTCACATTTATGACGTAAAAGTTGTTAACATGGTAGCAAATATGTTGTATAATATATCACATCCAAGGGGGTTGCATAAGGAAACCTGCTGTATACAAGCTCATGGCAGATATGGGAATACGCTCAAGACAATTAATCATCCCTTTTCACTTACTCAGTTATAGAGCACATCAAAGTATCTCTACGTCTTCTCTGTCAATGAACCTAGTCAGGGCCACAGCAAGGAATGTTTATGACACGCCAGTGGGACACAAGGGGTATTTAGTTAAGTAGTCAGTGGGACGCAGAGGTGTTTCCAAGGCATCAGGGCTGGGTTCTATACTGGCCAAGACCTATTGACGCGTCCTCAACGAGCGTCCTGGGCAACAGGTCCCTTTGGTGTCCTGGCTAAAGTCAGTAGGATTGTTGATTCCTCCGAAGTCGGAGAGTGTCTGCCTGCACAGCGAGGAACCACTAGTCTGCACACCAGTAAGCCAGACATGGGACAACGGATACTCACGCAAACCTCAGGTCCTCTGTGACATCACACTGATGTTGGACAGCAGGATGTCTTCATCAGGCATACAAGACTTCGCGCTGGAGTTCACAGCCAGCGAACACAAGCAAGCAAGCAAGTAGTCAGTTAGTCGCGGTTCCAACTTCGCTGCAACGGGTCGACGACATTATGCTACGTTCCTGTGCCAGTGAATATCACAGGACATGCTCCACACTGCCCTATGTGAAAAGTGGACAAGACAGGAGTCTCGGCACGCCAACATCCCGGACTGTTCATAATGCCGCCGTCAGAATGCCAACACAAAAGTCCTCCACGGAGAATACAGTTCATCGTCGACGAAAGCGGCAGTTACTAGAAAACAAGCAACTACACATTACTACTGCATTAAGTGTCAAAATGACAGACTTCATTGTCCCGGGATTTATCCCGTTTGACTCGATCCCTTTCGGCCGGGCGGCCCGATGAAAGCATCGCACAAAGCACAAACACCGTAGCTCCAGCGATGACCCCCAGGGGTCTCCGAGAAAAATGCACTCGTGAACGGAATAGGCAACCCAGTCAATTCCAAGTGACAGGCCGGCCGCCATCGTTCCGAACATGCAGTTCACGCTACAACAACCGCGGACAGATGTTAAAACATTCCAAACGAAATTCACAGGTCTCAGTGTTGCGCCACGAACTCAACTCAGTAGCTAGGCGACGAAACCATAAACAAGGGGTGTTTATAATAAACCATTGGGAAAAAGGGATGTTTATAACACACCAGTGGGGCACAAGGGGTGTGTATAACACACCAGTGGGACACAAGGTATGTTTATAACACACCAGTGGCAAAATAAGGGGTGTTTAGAACACACCAGTGGGACACGAGGGATGTTTATAACACACCAGTGAGACACAAGGGATGTTTATAACACACCAGTGGGACACGAGGGACGTTTATAACACACCAGTGGATACATGATTGACAGTGAAAGTGGTTTACAGTTTTGTTTATGTTTAAATAATGCCACCTGCTATTACTCGATGGCTACAGCAACTATTTAGGGATCCGAGCACTTGACCAGCGGCGTCGGCAGGCAAACGGGCTTTCTTCCCTTTGTGTCGTAGACTCTTTACACGTTTATAATACTCATTATGAGGTATTCATTACACTTTTAACATTCATATGTAAAGCCAACAGGAGAATCCAGTGAAGATAGTGTAGAGGAATTTTATAATGTCATAGAGACTGCCTTAAAGAAATGTAAACATTCAGAAATAAACAACATGATAGGAGACTTCAATGCAAAAGTAGGAAATCAAGGTGATAGATACACAGTAGGAAACTATGGTTTAGGTGAGAGAAATGAAAGAGGATACAGACTCGTAGAGTGGGCAAAATAACAGGAAATGATTGTAGGAAGCACCTGGTGTAAGCAACACCCTAGAAGATTATGGACATGGAGGAGTCCTGATAGCAGGATCAGAAACCAGATTGACTACATTCTGATTAGCAGAAGATTTAGAAACGCACTAACATTAGCAAAAACAGTTCCCAGTGCTGATTGTTATAGTGACCACAGACTACTTACAGGAACACTGAGGACAAAGTTGAAGAAAGTCAAGTATATAACAGGAAACACTAAATATGATTTGTGTACATTGAGTAATGACAAGGAAATACAAAAGAAATTCAACATAGAAGTACAGAACAGATTTGATATATTGTCTGATCTAGAGATATTATTCCAGGATGTGGATGATCAATGGGAAATGTTGAAGAATTCAATCAGTTTGGCTGCAGAAACAACTATTCCAAAATTAAAGAAAGTGGGTCGTAAGAAATGGATGACAGAAGATATGTTACACCTAATGGAAACAAGAAGACTCAACAAAAATAATCTTGCCAAATATGAAGAAATGCACAGACAAGTCAGACTATTATGTAAGGAGGCAAAAGAAGCATGGCTTGTGAAAAAGTGTTTAGACATTGAAAAACAATACAACAGTCAAAATACCAAACTAGTGCACAAAAGAATTCAGGAACTCACTTATACAAGAACAAGTACATCAACAGGCTGTCTAACAACTAAAGATGGCAGAATCATAATAGAAAAAGATCAGATTCTACATGTATGGACAGATTATGTGAAAACCCTTTATAATGATAACAGAGAGGAACAGTATGATATTAGATTTAATAATAAAGGGCCGCCAATTTTGAATATGGAGGTTCAAAATGTTCTTAAGCATATGAAGGCTGGCAAGGCCGCCGGTGCAGATAACATCACAACAGAAATGATTAAAGCTTTTGAAGAATTTGGACTAGATCAAGTCACCAGACTGCTGAACACATTATATGATACTGGTGATATACCTTCTGAATTATGTAACTCTGTATTTATTGCAATCCCAAAGAAATCAGGAACCTTGGAATGTGATGATTCATTGGCACCTTTCCGTCTTGACAGACGATAGTTTGGTACATTGTGCTTCACAAAGGCTTAATAACTACGACCCATGGCGGTGGCGAGTGTGGATGGTAAGGCCAATTCTTGCTGCAAATGTTTGTCCACAGTAGATGCATGTGAAAACATGGTCATTTCCACCATTTTGCACCATCTTACGTCTCTCACGCTCTGTGTGTGCTTTATCTGCAATCATTTTCTCCTTTGTCTTTATTCCATTTCTGATAGTTGCCCTTCATGCAACACGTTCCCAATGTGCATTATCAATGCCTGTATCAATCATGTCCCGCTTACACACATCTTTGTATCGTAGAAGAGGCCGACCCTAAGATCTCCTACCCGTCTGTAATTCACCAAAAAAGATGTCCTTTGGTATTCTACCATCATCCATCCTCCTAACATATCCTATCCATCTAAGTCTACGAAGACTGAGTATGGAATATATCGTCACACAACCTGATCTTTCCAATACTTCAGTATTTGTGATTTTGTCTTGCCACTTAATACCAAGTATTCTTCGCAGACACCGCATATGAAAGCTGTTTAAACGTTTCTCTTGGCGTGAGTAAGTTGTCCAGGTTTCACTGCCATAAAGAAGAGTACTAAGGATACAGGCTTGGTAGACGAGGACTTTTGTTCTTCCTGTTCTCCCAGACTCTTTTTGCTAACATGTTCATTGTTGTTGCTGCCTTGCCAATCCTGATGTTGATTTCCGGATCGAGGGATAATTTGCTATTTACCTCTGTTCCTAGATATGTAAAATGGTCTACTATCTCCAGTTCGGCGTCGTCAATAAAGATTGGTGGTACACCATGTGCACCTTGTGACATAATCTGTGTCTTCTTTTTGTTAATTGTTAAACCAAATTCAGAACAAGCATTGGAGAATGCAGATAGTAGATGTTGTAATTGTTCCTCAGAGTGGTGACAACTGGCAAGATCGAAGGGAACAGACCAAGAGGAAGACCGAGAGGAAAATACCTGGATGGTTTGGCCACATGACATGGGCCGAGATAGGAACACGGAGCTGATCCACGACGCTGGTGATCGAGTGAAATGGCGAGTCATGACCGCCCACGCTTTCCGGCATGGCACATGATTGATTGATTGATGTAAAGCCATCTACCAGTGATGTATATTGTGTGACGTCCTCATTATTGAAACCAATTGTCACTGGAGGTAACATTTTGTCTTCATTATCTGTGTACCATAGATGATTGACAGCAACTATATCATTTGTTACTCAGTGGTTAGAACACTTCTTGGGGATTCGAGCATTTGTCGATCTAACAGGCAGACACCGCCTAGCTCCCTGTGTGACGTAGACTCTTTAAACACAGTTTCTATACTCATTTTGAGTGTTCATTATCTTTTTAACCTTCCTCTGTAAAACCATATTTCTATACCTTCACATGCATTTCTTCCATGTTTACTAATTGTCTAGAAATCACAGCCGCGTGTTATAGTTGGTTCTTTGTAACGGTGAAGAGAAACAGGAACAGCTGATAATACAGACCTTTAATATTCAGGGATCGATTCTCACTGCCTACAGATTGCTGCAAGAGATGCGATTAGATCAGTCATGATATTTAATGATCTCATTAAAAACCATATGGTAAACATTGCTTTAAAAAGAAGGAGATGGAAAACGATCTGATAAAATAAAAGTGTCTTCACACAAAAAAGTGTTTGTAATTTCTGAATCTCTTATCCTCTTGTTGATGCTATGAAATGTAAAGGAAGATTATCAGAAGGAGATTAGAATGCGCCCAAAGTGTAGTTTTTTGTTTTTATTTGTAACTATGGCAAATACAATGATACCGTGAACACTGCATACTTCATATATTATAGATTAAAATTTTGACTCCTCTTCAATTCTTAGTTCCTCTTTCGTGGGGTGTGTCACTCTAGTTATGTACCTCAGAGGTCAGTCTGTTCGACTGCAGCATGCATGTGTTTACTTCCTCTAGTCTAGACTGATTCTATTCATGTTGGCGGCTCTATTTACCCGTATAATACTTTCCTTGACAATGTTGGGTTTCATGAAGAATGATGAACAATGTTGCCAGGACATTTTCATGGGATGTTTATTTAACCTTCACAGCTGGCACCCGGGACCTCCTGTTTTTCCTCCGTATCCGAGAAGGTTAGGTTTCTGATCTCACTAAACAAGAGATCACGGGGACGTGATATCATTAACTACCAATGGTTCTTGGGAAAATCTCAAGCAAGGATCAAAACTGGTACCTTCTGAATCAGAGGCGGAAACTGACGCCTCATACCGTCAAAATCAACGAAAACCGGGTTGCGTCCATATTTTCCGCAGCTAATTTCGAAACATCGAATCTATATGTCGGGGAATATGACAATTTGCGTTCACTGCCCCAAACCACAAAGCAGGGAATATTGTGCCAGAATAGCGAAAATGCACGCCAAGGTCGTTTGGCTGTTACAAACACGCACATTTATCTTCTCGTCAGAATGCCAAAATAAAACTATTTTTTTTTTCTTCTGAGAAGTCACCCACGAATTGCACAATCTAAGGCGACGGTATTGCCTTTATAATATGTAATCACTTTCAACCAGTGGCGTTGTTAAAAACTATTGTGAAATTAACAAAAAATGAAAGGCAGCGTGTATCTGTCTAGCAATTCATAACACTGTAAAGTGGTCACACTATAACAATATTGTTGTGCCTTTCAGTCAAACTGTGGAATCCGCATTAATTTCGCTTTACACAAAAATAATAATAATAATGCTTGACTACTTCTTCCTCCGTCTTCTTCCTCCGTTTTCTTCTTCTTCTTCTTCTTCTTCTTCTTCTTCTTCTTCTTCTTCTTCTTCTTCTTCTTCTTCTTCTTCTTCTTGGGCCTGCATGCCCAATTCTTAACTCTTTGAAAATAAAGTTTGTTCGTTCGTTCGTTCTTTCTTCTTCTTCGTCTTCTTCTTCTTCTTCTTCTTCTTCTTCTTCTTCTTCTTCTTCTTCTTCTTCTTCTTCTTCTTCTTCTTCTTCTTCTTCTTCTTCTTCTTCTTCTTCTTCATCTTGCTTCTTCTTCTTCTTCTTCTTCTTCTTCTTCTTCTTCTTCTTCTTCTTCTTCTTCTTCTTCTTCTTCTTCTTCTTCTTCTTCTTCTTCTTCTTCTTCTTCTTCTTCTTCTTCTTCTTCTTCTTCTTTTGCCCTTTATGTCTCACTGGCATAAGCCCTCAACCAACGGACGTCGCATCTATTGCTATCTCCTGCCGCTCCCTCTATGTCCTCACATCATTATTCATCTGTGTCTGTAATACATCCTGGTGAATGGAATTTAATCAGCATTCGGCACTCCTTGCGGCTTTCGCCACAACGGTCTTATCTCTTCTAGAGGAGCTTCCTTTCCTCTTGGTTGGCTGAGTAATTTTTTTTTCTTCTTTATGTGACTTGTTCATGCATGGTTGGATTTTGTTGTTGAATGTTTTAAAGTAATGGGACAGCCTGCCCTAGCCCCATTAATTTAATAGTCGCCTCTGACGACATGCCTGGCAGAGTGCATGCAGTGTTACCATTCGTGACTTCCATTGCTGGTCTCAGGAACACACAGGCGAAAGTGTTAGTAGCAAATGGCATTTACGCGAATGTGATCACTAAACTCACAACTGAAATGTGTAAAGTATTAGCAAACACCAACTAAACTAGATATGAAAGTACACTTTCGCCGGGTTCTGAACAACTTAAAAAGATAAATAAGACAACTAACTGCATTTACAAGCGATTATAACTAAAAATCAGCTGTGCCTTGGGTGCTTACATTAGTGTTACACATATATGAAGACATGCACGCGCATTCATTTCCAGCTTATTCGTTCCTATTTCAAGAGGACCTGTGCCACACTTCTTTATCATCAATATTCTCATATTCTGGTGTCATGCCAATGGGCGGGGTCAATTATGGTTTGCTATCTCGCACAATAACCAGTCTTATATCACATATGTGACCTTGACATGATTATACGATATGGCAAGCCAACGCTTTAGCTTCCCTTTGCTCTTTTCCCAACAAAGTTGACAGTTGTCAAGTTTACTTCCCATAACGTGTCCAAAATAATGTTCATTGTCGAAGCATAATTTCTCAAATGAATTTACCGTTTTGATTTATTTATTGAAAAATGTTTGTTTCTTTTTTTCTTCTTTTTTCTGCCCTTTTATATTCTTGCCATTTTGCTCAGCAACCACGTTTCCACTGCCATTAGATGTTTCTCAGCTTGTCTGATTATCGCACATCTTCGCGCCTTTCTGTCTCAGAAGCCCGATATGAATCTGTTTAAAGTTTACTTTCTTCACAAATATCCCACCCAAAGTAACGGTCTCTATCTACATTAGGCAGGTATACATGTTCCAACGCTTATGCCAGGCATGACCTTACTTCTATTTCTTGTTATTTCCAAAAGCCATAGCATTTTTATTGTGCTTAACTTGTACACGGGACCTTCTCGGTTCTTATTCTCAAAGGCTAGGTCTTAAGTCTCACGAATCATTGGATCATAAAGGTGTGTGACATCATTAGAAGCCAATACAGAAACATGGTCACACGACCGAAATATGTCTGTGCGACAGTCTATAGACAGGTGAAGGAATGATCCATTTTATGTTACAAGCAGTTGGAGAACCGCGGTAGTTCAGTGACTAACTCGCTTGCCGATTATTTCAAGATCGCGTTAATATAAGAACCGATTACTTGATATTGTTATTCCCTCCATACTTTACGGTTCTATACTTCTCGCCCTTTTGAAATTCGTTTTATAACGTAAGTAGACCCGTAAATCACGTTTTATATAGACATCTAGACTTGTTATAATATGTGTTATTAAATTTATCTTCTATTTTTTTTCATTTTTACGTATTATGTGTAGAGGCGGAGGTGGGGGATTTATAGGAAGGAAATACGCAAGGTGTGGGGAGGGAGGTAATGTTCTGAACACATGCTGAATGGATACATGGGCTAAAACAGGTTGAGAACCACAGGTCTATACACTATGTCGCTAGCACCATATTTCCAATAACCTTATTACGCGTAGAAAGGATCCGTGACTATTTGTGTATAAGCAATTGCTCGAAACATAACAAGTACAATACAATAACAAGACATAAGGCAGGAAGCCGCTACGGGTTTGTGATGTGCTAGGTTCATGGCCACTTGTAGACCCAGTTTGTCCCTCTCTTAGCGAACCAGTGTGCAGGTGTCGAGCTCGCATCGTTGTATTATCAGAGTAACCCTGTATCGATTAAGCTAACGCGCCCGCTAGTGAAACATATATTTCCCCTAAATTCTACTGTGGGGGCGGGCGTTGTAGCGCTATTACTAGTACGCTAGCCTACCGGTCTGGTAGTCAAGGGTTTAAAGCCCCATTGAGGCCTGTATATTGTTAATACACAGCGCATCGAGTGCCGATTGACCTACCACAATATGGGCTTAGCACCTTATATCTAGTGGACCTCGGGGCGCGGAAAAGGTTCTTTTGCTTAATTGACTAAAACTGCTATGCGGTTTAAATAGGTTGAGGGGGTGTAACCACTGGCATGAATATCACTTTATTTTGTTTCCCTACATTATGTGACCTCTGCTTATATTTCTACCTTCTCTGTGACGAACGGCTTACGGACGCAATTCGTAATCCCGCATACCGCGTTGAAACACAGCTGCAGGAGATTTGGCAATAGATCGCATTGCATTGGTTTTCACAAAATCTTATGAGTGCCGCTTCATTAAGAAAACAATGGCAAACTACTAAACGTAAACTTGCCAAGAAGTCACTAACATCCAAAGTATGCTGCAGCTGACTGCGACGTCCTGTAAAGTGTACTCAACTTACTTAAACTTATATTCTTACATAAATTGTGTAACTTGTATTTATCTTCTGTGTACCGGGCTGGCAGAGTGTCACGGCAGACAATCGCACATCGAACTTGCCAAGAACACAGAGGATTAATGTTTGTTAGGGGGGGGGGGGGGGGGCTCAATGTCCTGCGTTGTTCGACCTGGCACACGATGGTGACGACGTGCCCAGCCGGGTTTACGTGTGAAACTATGACTATATGGCGTCACGATATCCACATTCAACACTTCTAGAAGATGTAGAAACAGATACTCCGTTGAAGACAAAGGTGAGATGTGTAACTGTGTTTTCGTTCGCTCTCTTAGAACTCCAGCGTAGTCCATATACGTGCTACTACTCCTAGGACACAGGACTGATTTGTGCGTGTGGATTAGCTTTCCCTATTTCCAATGTTTCTCGTCATCAGGTGAACATATTCCGACTTCAGAGGTTCTTGTCATTTACGTCCCAAATCAAGGACGAAAAATCAACACTTTTATCCAAATAACCGATGAAGTGATGGTTGGAACTGCTTCTCTTTGGCGAGGCTAGTGACGTTAGCCGGTATTCATGATGTTACTAGTCGACCAGTCTAGAGCGAAGTCGACTCTTTGTAATCGTAAATTTTGAACAGAACTGGTCCCAGCAGTAACTTATTCCGAACACGGAAGCATATTTCAATGCATGTCTCCTCAAAGTGGGAGGTTCTGCTTTGCCTATGTCACATTAATACAAGTCAAACAGTGGGAGATTGTTGTACCTAAATATCAGCTCATCATTGCATTGCCGCTGAATGATTATCAGA
>JACEFZ010007074.1:220000-255000 GCA_014155875.1 Cepaea nemoralis
GTCACTGACCGGAAGCTGCGCTAACCTTGGCGTAAGCTAAGTCGGACGAGAGTTTGATACCTGGGCCGCCGCCTCTACGGGAGGGGAAAGACTGACTACCTATTCCTCCGCGCACTCAGGCCTGAAAAAATGGATGACTCGAACACCTCACGTACCCCAACAGGGTCCTGCTACGGAACTTTTGTTTTTACAAATGTGTGTTGTGTGTGTGTGTGGAGAGAGAGAGAGAGAGAGAGAAGAGAGAGAGAGAGAGCGAGAGAGAGAGAGAGAGAGAAAGAGAGAGAGGAGAAAAGAGAGAGAAAGAGTGCGAGAGAGAGAGAGGAGAGAGAGAGAGAGAGAGGAAAGAGACAGAGAGAGAGAGAGAGAGAGAGAGAGAGAGAGAGAGAGAGAGAGAGAGAGAGAGAACGAACGAACGAACGAACGAACGAACGAACTTTATTTTCAAAAGGCAACAAATTGGGCACGAAGGCCCGTCTTACATTCGGCCCTTCCAATCACTCATCTTTAGTTCATCAGTGCATAGTGCATTCACATAGGAAAAAAATATTGTCAAATGAATGTTGTAAACATAAACAATGCATCTTACCATGTTATGAGACAAATCCCCCACCCACCTACCCACCCACTATCCATCCGTGTGTCCCCCACACACACATCCACCACCCGACCACACACATACCCACAGACACATACATGCCCACATCCATCCACCCATCCCCCAACCCACACATCCCATACACACCCCCACATAACCATCTCCCCACCCACACACATCTCCCATCAACCATACATCCCTCCAAACACATCCCCCACCCACATACAAACCCAGGCACGCATGCATGCATCCACCCATCCATCACCCACCCACACATCCCCCACCTTCACACATCTCCCCCCCACACTGCACACTATCCTCCACCCATCCCATAACCTACCACACTCACCCACCCACATATCTTCCACCACCCACCCACACACCCCCAACCACTCAGCCAAAACACACATCCCCCAACCACATATCCAACACCCACACACACATATTCCCGCCAACTCACATATCCCGCACTATCCCACCACACAATAACCCGCCACCCACCCACACCATCCCCCACTTACCACATCCCCCACCCACACAATCTCCCCACCCACACATCTCCGTACCCACACACACATTCCCCACCCACACCCAAACCTACACACATACTCACCACTCTCACACATCCTCCACCCACTCGCCAAACCCCCCCCCCCCCTGATCTCCAATCCCACAATCCCTTAACAACATATATCACCACCATACACTCACACTATAACATCCCACACCAC
The DNA here is from genome assembly GCA_014155875.1 of Cepaea nemoralis. Classification (NCBI taxonomy): domain Eukaryota; kingdom Metazoa; phylum Mollusca; class Gastropoda; order Stylommatophora; family Helicidae; genus Cepaea; species Cepaea nemoralis. The sequence continues at coordinate 221,327 of JACEFZ010007074.1, forward strand.
TACACACATCCCACCCACCACACATTCCTCATCCAAAACACACACCTCCACCCACACCCCACCACCCACATATACCCCACCACACACATTCACCGCTCACACACATCTACCCACCACCCACATCCCCCACCCATACACACATCTCTCACACACATCCACCCACTCACGTACTCATCCATCAACCACTCACACCCACACATCACGCACCTACCCATCAATATATGCATCTCTATCTACCCTCCCACCCACACACACACCCAACCACCAAGCAAACACACATCCCCCATCCTCACATACATCCTTCATCTATCCGCATATCCCACACCTCCCCCACCCCTCACACATCTCCCCTCCCACACAACACCACACCCATAAACACATCCCCCACACACACACATCACCCCACATGCATTCCCCATACACATCCCCGTCCACACATCTCTCACCCACACACACACATCTCTCCACCCACCCACACATCCTTCACCTACAAACATCCTCACCACCCACACATACATCCTCCATCCACTTACATTTACCCCATCAAACTACACACTCCCACCCACAAAGATATATCCCCATTCACTGACACACCCCCACACCAACCCTCACAACCATCCCCCACACCCATCACACACCCATCCCCAACCCACATACATTTCACACACACCCATTCACCCACCCAAATACACATTCCCTACCCACATCCACAACCCACCAACACCCACATACTTCCAACCATCCTTCCAAATATCCCCAGGCACACACACATCCCTCACACACACATACACCCCCCCCCCCCCCCCACCGACCACACATCCCTTCACCCATCGACATATCACCCATCAACCCATACATCCCCCCCCACACAACCCCTCCACACATACATTCCCTACACCCCCACATCCCTCACATACACACCCACACACACATCCTCATATCTACATGATGCCTCACATGATCATTGAAACTAATAAGAACAAACTCACACACTTTACACACAGTTGTGAGAGAGAGAGACAGGGAGATAGAGAAAGAGAGAGAGGGGGAGAAAGAGAGAGAGAAAGAGAGAGAGAAAGAGAGAGAGAAAGAGAAAAAGAGAGAGAGAAAAAGAGAGAGAGAGAGAAAGAGAGAGAGAGAGAAAGGGCGAGAGAGAAAGAGAGAGAGAGAAAGAGAGAGAGAAATAAAGAGAGAGAGAAAGAGAGAGAGAAAGAGAGAGAGAAAGAGAGAGAGAGAGAAAGAGAGAGAGAGAAAGAGAGAGAGAGAAAGAGAGAGAAAGAGAGAGAGAGAGAGAGAGAGAGAGTCTATTATGATGTTTTGCGTCGATAGTCATAACAAGTAATGATGGCGACGAAATGCTTCACTTATCTAATTATTGTCTTCCGCGTCGATAGTCATAACAAGTAATGATGGCGACGAAATGCTTCACTTATCTAATTATTGTCCAAATGATGTCGTCACACACATCTTGTGATTTAGTAAGTACAGCTATCCCAGACTGTCTGTAATTACAGCAAATTAATCTTTTCAACATTTAGTCTTCAATGCGAATCATTGATAATTTTACTCCAAATTGACAGCAAACGATTATGTTATTTTATGGTATTATTCTTACACTTCGGACAAGTATAAGTACTTAGACCCTTAACCAACATATGCATTAGCGTCCAGCGGCTAATAGAGCTAGTTCTGTGTTGGTTGACAAACTCCCTCGTTCTACCGATGTACCTCTCGTGTTTGGCCGTGCCAGTTCCTACTCCCGAGTCTCTCATTCTGGACAATGAGGTGGATTCACTGGCGTCAATTTCCTCCTCTCGCTATATTTCTCTAAGGGTATTAATAACATCGGCACGAACCATGGGCTGGCCATCTGCGCGGGAGCAGAACCAGCAGGGGGAATGAACATGTGATTGGCTGGCAGGGAATGCACCTCTTGGTGGTAGATTGCTATGGACAATGGGGAGGTGGTCATGCGTTTGTGGGACCAGGTGGAGAAGGCGGGGAACAGATTGAGAATCCGTATGTGGACAGAAGAGATTGCGGGAGGGATCGGTAGAGGTTCTGGAAGAATTATCAAAACTGAGAGGGAAGACAGGAGAACTTTAAATTAGATAGCAATGGGAACGATTAGTAGTATGACTCTTCGCTGGCTGATGAATGGGGACGGAACACATATGGTACTGTCCTGAGTGCAGCGAATGTCTGTTCTTAACTCACCTCAACTCAACTCAACTCATCTCCCTAAAATCCGGCATGTCCGGAACGAAGATAAAGGTGACTCTACGGACAACTGACTTTCTCTTTAAACAGTCAGGAACTTTTAAACCTTCCTTCCCCCATTTCTATGTTTTGACAAGAAGAATATATCAATGGGTCAGAAGCTAGTAGATCGTTCGGAGCTGATGTCAGCTACTATATTGAACGCAATACTAAAACAATGTCAAGGAGTCAGATCACCGAAGATAACTGTTAAAATTACCATTTTAAACAAGTAACGTGTTCGAAAAGAATTTTACACAGCTAAGACACGCAAGATAGTCATTTCTTGTATGTATACTTTTCGTCTAGGGAAATCAGAGACAGTACTACCGGACACACAACTTCGAATGTTTCCCAGTCGCAATTATACCCGTATATACTGGGACGCTCCGTGGCGAAGTGGTTAAGCCGTTTGACTCGGACTCTGAAGGTTGTGGGTTCGATTCCGGGCCGCGTCCTTCGGTTCACGAATGAAATTTTTCGGAGACTCTTGTGGGTAGTCGCTAGAGCTATTGAGTTCGTGCTTTGTGCGACGCTTTCCGTGCTGCGGAAAGAGACCGAGCCATATGGGATACAACCCGGTGCAATGAAGTCGACCCTGTCGACTTTTAAGCGACTTTTAATTATACCAATATATGTACCAAACCTCTGGGCAGATTTAACATCACTGTGATTTTGGAAAGAGCAGTGATGGAGGGCATGGTTTCTAAAGGAAACTTACTATCCATTTTGTCACTCTTGATTATGTTCTAGAAAAACTTACCGATTCTTCGTATTTCTCGCTTTCGTTGATTCTCTCCTAGAAAGAGAGACAGAGGTCGATCAGCACGACGATGGACACAGTGAAGACACTTGGGCGTGAAAATGCATGCGGCATGAGAGCTGGTAAAGGATTGAGAATCTTCACTGTGGCCGTGCTTAGATCCATATTCTAGCAACGGGCATGCTACATGATGACATACCAATACTGCTTCTGATTCGAAAGGTTAAAGTTAGTTGTATGTCCTTAACAGGACGTGACTATCAACCCTAGCATTTATGACAGTTTTGATGTACAAGGCAATTTAACATTCAGTAAAATCGACGGGAAGAGAACAAGGGGAAGGCAGAGAAGTAAATACCTGAATGGCTTGGCCACGTGGCATCATCGAGACAAGAACTCTGAGCTGTTCCACAACTCTGGTGATCGAGTGAGATAGCGAAACATGACCGCCAAAGCTTATCGGCATGGCACATGATAAATGAATTTACCATTACTTTCTGAACGGCCGTCACTCATTCCAACGAAATCAACACAAGGCGATCTGCATCCACATCGCCTGCAGATGATTTCGAGCCCTCGATTGGGTATGTCGGGGAATTGTTAAAAACTAATGACGATGACGATAATGATGAGATGATGATGATTTACATTATAAGCTGTTTGGTGAGTAGATGGGTGCCTCGTGTATAACATAGTTTTCCAGCTTTGTGAGGATGCTCATGACAGTTGTCAGTATGTGTGTATGTTTTTTTTTTTTTGCATATCCTTTACAGGACATCGCTGCCAACACCAGCATCTTTCAGCTGTATGTTGATTTCTTGGCAAGATTACGCTCAGTAGTTTGCCATTGCTTTCTGAGCGGCCGGCTTACATACCCCATAAGTTACCGATGCGATTCGAACCACTGCTGATTCTCACCGTCATCACGTTACCTACGAGAGTATACGAGATTACGGAGAAAAGTCATAACCTCTAAGCCACGAAGCCGGCATGTGTGTATGTGCGTAAATGAAAATGTGGGAGTTTTTGTATTTTAGTTTGAGTGGTTGATTCGAAAGTTGCCGAGTCCATCTTCATTTACAAAGAAATTCTCGATCTCTCAATCGAACGTCTAACTTTCCCGGATAAAACGGTAAAGATAAAGATAATCCCATAGCAGATACTGCCGTTCGAGCAAAAAGTGTTTGGTCTTGTCATATTATAGGTTACGCATATGAGGAAAGATGGCGAGTTCCCTCCTCATTGCCTTCTCTTCTCAAGAGAGTTCCACTAAAGTATTAAAATTGTCAGGTACCCATGTTTATGAGGCGGGGCGGAATCCATGGCCGTATTAGTGGGAACGAGCAATCCTCCCCCTGATAGGGACTAACACAGGACCACGTGCTTGACAGCCAAGCGCACTACCTACTTTGCCACGCGACTCATTTTTAATATAGAGTTAATTGCATATCCTTTACAGGACGTCGCAGTTAACCCCATCATTTTTGGGCTGTTCGTGATTCCTGGGCGAGTTTACGTTCAGTAGTTTGCCATTGATTTCTAAACGACTGGCTTTCATACCATTTTATAGAAACCAACCCAATGCGATATGCTGCCAAATCGCATACAGCTGTGTTTCCAACGCGGTATGCGGAATTACGAATTGTGTCCGTAACTCCTTCGCCACGGAACTGGCTATTTTAAATAAGGCTGACCCCCCCCCCCCCACACACACACACACACCCCCCCCCCCCCCCCCCACACACCCCCAATAAAAAATAAAAAAACAACAGTATAGCTCGATTAAAAACCCTTCGACATTTGGAAATCGCGAATAGTAGGCCGTATAGGCAACTGCCCAGGAATGATACAATTTAGAACATGAGATTAATAGTATTGGACACATGGACAATGGACAGACACGATGAGAAACATTTAATAGCAGTTGAAATGTGGTTTTTGAGGGAAATGCAAATACTATTAACGGACGGAAAATCGATTGAGATTGTCCTTCAAGAAACAAATTGAAACCGTAAACTTATTTGATAAATTAGCCGTAGACAGACACGATTCTTTGGACACGTTATGAAGAGAAATTGCCTTGGAAATGTTATGACAATTTGCTAATTTGATGAGAAAAGAGCCAAGGAAAGATAATGAGATACATGGCTGGATGGTTTGGTCACATGGCAAGCTTGGGGCAAGAATAATGATCCGATTCAACATTATGGTGATGGTTATTGGTATGGCATTGTTTTGTTTCTTTGCGCTCGCACGCTTTGAACTCAAGCATATTCTATACACAATATTTATAGTGGTGATGAACTGAATTTTGTGTGTGGATTAGTTTTTCCTATTAACAGTGTCCCACGCCATCAGGCGAACCCACTCCGACTTCAGAGGTACAGGTATGGCACATAATGATAATAATGATAATGGTAATGACGATGATGTTAATAATGATGATGATTTATATTATAGGCTATTTGGGGAGTAGATGGGAGCCTCAGGTAAGTATGTGTGTTTTTGTGTAAGATTGATCAAATATGGGGGGAGAGAGAGATAGAGAGAGAGAGAGAGAGAGAGAGAGAGAGAGAGAGAGAGAGAGAGAGAGAAAGAGAGAAAGAGAGAAAGAGAGAAAGAGAGAGAGAGAGAGAGAGAGAGAGAGAGAGAGAGAGAGAGAGAGAGAGAGAGTATGAATGAGTTAGCGTGTTTGTAATTGTGGGTGGGTATCTATGTGTGTAAGGAAGTGTTGGCGTGTGATTGTATGGATGTGCGACTATGTAAGTATTTAGATGAGGAGGGTACACCACTGGCCATGATATCACTTTATTTGTTTTCCCTACATTATGTGACCTCTGCTTATATTTCTACCTTCTCTGTGACGAACGGCTTAACGGACCAATTCGTATCCCGCATACCGCGTTGAAACACAGCTGCAGGAGATTTGGCAATAGATCGCATTGCATTGGTTTTCACAAAATCTTATGGTGCCGCTTCATTATTAGAAACACTGGCAAACTACTAAACGTAAACTTTGCCAAGAATCCACTATAACATCCAAAGTACTGCTGCAGCTGACTGCGACGTCTGTAAGTGTCTCAACTTACTTAAAAACTTATATTCTTACATAAATTGTTGTAACTTGTATTTGTCTTCTGTTTACCGGGCTGGCAGAGTGTCACGCAGAGACAATCGCGACATCGAACTTTGCCAAGAACACAGAGGATTAATGTTTGTTAGGGGGGGGGGGGGGGGGGGGGGGGGGGGGGCTCAATGTCCTGCGTTGTTCGACGAAACCTGGCACCGATGGTGACGACGTGCCCAGCCGGGTTTACGTGTGAAACTATGACTATATGGCGTCACGATATCCACATTCCCAACAACTTCTAGAAGATGTGCAACAGATACTCCGTTGAGACAAAGGTGAGATGTGTAACTGTGTTTTCGTTCGCTCTCTGAAACCTCACAGCGTAAGTCCATATACGTGCTTACTAACTCCTAGGCCACACAGGCCTGATTTTGTGCGTGTGGATTAACTGTCTTTCCTTTTCATGTTTCTCGTCATCAGGTGCCCATATTCACTTCAGAGGTTCTTGGGGTCATTTACGTCCGCAAATCAAGGACGAAAATCAACACTTTTATCCAAATAATTCCGATGAAGTGATGGTTGGACTGCTTCTCTTGGCGAGGCTAGTGCGTTACCGGTATTCCTGATGTCCTATCGACTCAGTCTAGATCGTAAGTCGACCGCTCTTTGTAATCGTAATTTTGAACAGAACTGTCCCAGCAGTAACTTCTTCCGAACACGTAAGCATATTTCAATGCATGGCTCCTCAAAGTGGGATGTTCTGCTATTGTCCTATGTCACATGCAATACAAGTCAAACAGTGGGAGATTGTTTGTAGCCTAAATATCAGCTCCTCATTGCCTGTGTCGATGCCGCTGATGATTATCTACCCTCATATCCGCTGACTCCATTTGACTGTCTAGCCAAGATTTTCATTCCTATAATGTTTAATTTTCACGTCTTGAATCCTTTCCTTGTGGGTATTCCTCTTAGTTTTAATTGTTTTCGCCTTTAACCGGCATCATTCACTGTCCTAGAAGGCTTTTTGTGTCCTTCTAGAATGGATTAAGGGGGGGTTGAGTGGGTGTGCGGATGCTAAATGAACTAGTGGGCCTATATAGCCCGCAGGACCGGAACTTCCGAGCCCCTGCTATAGATAGTGGCCCCCTAATAAATCCAACATACAGGAAGATAGTCCAGTCAGTCAGTCAGTCAGTCGTCAGTCAGTCAGTTAGTTAGTTAGTTAGTTAGTTAGTTAGTTAGTTAGTTAGTTAGTTCGTTAGTTAGATCGCGGTTCAACCTTCACGTCGTCCCCATATGCTCCGTTCCTGTGCCAGTGAATATCACACAAAATTTTTCCTTACTTGCGAATGTGAAAATTGGATCAGACAAGAGTCTCGGCAAGCACGAACAGCCCGCCACAGGTCAACTACGTAAGCCGGCCGCCAGAATGGCCCCACACAAAAGCCCTCCACGAAAAACACAGTTCATCGTCGATGGAATCGACAGTCACCAGAAAGTCTTCATTGACCCGGATTTTATCTCACAAGGCTAGGTCTCTTTCTGCCGGGCGATCCGCGGGAAAGCGCTGCATAAAGCACAAACTCCGTAGTTCCAGCGACGACTCCCAGGAGTCTCCCGAAAAATGCCACTCGTGAACCGAACAGGCAACCCAGTGAAATTCAGCGACAGCCGGCCATTGTTCCGAATATGCAAGTTCACTGTGCAAACCAAACCGGCAGGTGTAATAGCATTCCACAACAATTTTCACAGCTCACAATGGTCGCGCCACGCACTCACTCTGTAGCAGGGATGAACGGCACCCTGTACTACCAGTCCAACAGGAGGAAACTGCGAATGCAAACCGCAGCCACAAGATAAATACTCCAAAGGCCGCGCGGTTTCAATGCCTAACCGAAATGTTGGGGACGGACGGAAAAAAAAAATTCAGGAAGAGACTATACTAACCGTTTTTATCTAATCAACGGCCATGTATGATGTACTTCTTACATTTAGTCGGCTCATATTACAAATCTAACAACGAATAGGTGTATATATGTGGCCCCCTGTGGCTGTAATAAAAGATAAAATTAGTCCCCAAGCAGATGCTCCGTGGGGTGTGAAGTGTGACGCCTTCACATATTCTAGGGTGGCATATGAAGCAGGGTGGCCAGTTCCTGTTTATCGTCGCCTTCCCTCCATAGCAAAGTCCCAGAAATGTGAACATTGTCGGGTATCCATTTCAAAATGATCACGACGCTGCCTGGTGATTGAACCCAGACCACTGTCTGGGCAGACCAAACGCGCTAGGCCCGTATACAAAGCTGCCATTGTGGGCAGTATTATAATAGTGTTTTTCTTATTATCGTTATTTCCTTCCCATCGGCAACAGCTTTTTTGACCTTCTGCAAACATTAACAAACCTGACTATGACATTTATACTAACAGAGTAAAAGTAAACTTGTGACCACGTGGGCTCTTTGACTATTAAGAAGAACAATCGGCACTTACTGGGCCAGTATGGTTGTGGCCTTAATGATGTGGCCAATATGGTGAGGGGCCTTAATGATGTGGGCAATATGGTGAGGCCTTGGCTTCCGTAAACAAATCGTGATACTCGATTAAGGATGGGTTGAGCTGGAGGCCAGGGCTATATAAAAAAATACACCTCGATGCGAATTCGAACCCACGCCCATCGAGTTGGCAGGCATGAGACTGTGATACACACAAAATATTAATTGGTCGCATAGTTAGCTATCTTCTATACACACACAACATAAATTGGTCGCAGAGTTAGTTATCTGCTATACACACAAAACATAAATTGGTCGCATAGTTAGTTAATCTGCTATACACAATGAATGCAACAGCAAGGACAGACAGACAGACAGACAGACAGACAGACGACAGACAGACAGACAGACAGACAGGCAGGCAGGCAGGCAGGCAGGCAGGCAGGCAGACAGACAGACAGACAGACAGACAGACAGACAGAGACTAATCCTAGAGTCGGGGAGACAGAGGTACAGACTGAAAGCTGTGACATATTTGCGAGGAAAACGATAAAAGGGGTGTTAACGAAAGTGTAGATTAGACCAGGAGAACGACAATGACAAAGCAGGGAAAAGACATTTATTGCTACTCAGCCTCAGCTTAAGCGCGCCACACACACACAAACACACAACACACACACACACACCACACAATATATATATATATATATATATATATATATATATATATATATATATATAGATATATATATATGTGTGTGTGGTGTGTGTTGTGTGTGTGTGTGTCATAATATACACAAAGACAAATTTACACACGCAAAGAAACAATGACTATTTACACACGAAAGCCACAAACCATATATTGCACGATTCTGGCTTTCGTGTTTAAATTCCCCCAAGGGAATACATTGTTTTACATAAAGACTAGTCCAAGAGCTAGCTCTGAATTGAAAGCCACTTGTCCTACATTCACATATGGATATTGCCAAACAAACCTAAGGGAGATGGAATCAAAAGAAACTATGTAGGTCAGCATGGACGAATGGATAAGAACGCGTGTTCTTAAACATCCGGTGTGGTGATGCCGAGGTAGCGGGTTCAGCCCTTACACCTGACAGTTGGACTAAAATCCTCCTTGACTTTGAGACGTAGGGGAGACTGGGGAGAAATGGACATAGGGGAGAAATGGACCACCCCCTCTCTGGCCCCTGGCTGTGATGCAATGAAAGTGAAACCATAATAAGTTTGTTTTCCACATCAAGCATAGTCCGAATTTTTCATTTGCCATCGACTTCCCGCACAGGTCGTTCCCACGCAAAGTTTGAAAAATTTTCTGCACTAAAGTTTCTTTTTCCAGTTCCAGACACCATCGTAAAGCAGACGCATAGTCAGGAATCAGGACAAGGTAATTACGTTAATATCTTTATTTACTTGTTATTTAAGAGTTCATATAAAAAATATACCATATAATATTAGATTTAAGAGACTTTATGGCTGAATAGTTTAATACATTGATGGGGGAGAAATGGACCGGTTCATTTCTCCCCATGGTTCATTTCTCCCCATAGAAGAAATTGACAAGACAGTCTGTTGTTATTAAAAGTGTTGAAGATTGCATTCGAATATCAGCATTATTGATTCTTTTTAATACTGGGGTCTAAATCTAGACCAATAAAACTGTTAACAAATTTGATTTCAGTGATTTATTAAAGATGCACGCCATTCGTGCTATGATCAGTATTTCTTTGCAAATGATAGGCCTACCATTCTAAATGTTATATAATTCTGTCACTCTTTTGTTTCAGATGCCAAGATTGTACATCAGAAACACCAACAAGGGTCTCGTTACGGAGGAACGTATGAGAGAAGCTGTTAATGCTGTGAAAAATGGAATGAAAGTGAGGAAAGCTGCAAGGGAGTACGGCATTGCTCGCTCTACCCTCAATAACAATCTTACAAAAGACAGAGAAGGAAATGGTCTGCCTACTAGACTCGTACCAAATTATAGGCATAGCCTTGTTTTCACAGCTAAGCAAGAAGCTGATTTTGCTAGTTACTGAAAGATTGTGCAAGAATGTTCCATGGACTCACAACTAAAAACGTTCGTATTTTGGCGTACGAGATGGCGAAAGTCAATAACATTGCACATCCTTTAGCCTGGGATGAGCAAATGATGGCAGGGAATGACTGGCTTTGTGGATTTTTGCGACGGAATCCCGAGCTGACCATAAGGCAACCTGAGGCAACATCTCTGGCTAGAGCTAGGCCTACAGCTTTCAACAAACACAATATTTGCACCTTCTTCAACATTGTGAAGGAAACCATTACAAAACTAAATGTGAGTGGAGCTCAAATCTACAATTTGGATGAGTCAGGTCTGACCACTGTACAGAAAGTGCCAAAAGTAATTGCCCCACGAGGAGTGAAGCAAATAGGCCAGGTGACATCCAGAGAAAGAGGAGAACTGGTCACAATCTGTTGCATTGTGTCAGCTGCGGGTCACATTATCCCTCCAGTTTTTGTGTTTCCCAGAAAATTTTTAAAAATTTTATGCTTGCTGGAGCACCTGAAGGTTCCCTTGGCCTTGTGAATGAATCAGGTTGGATGACCCGTGATAATTTCCGTCAAAGTTATAAATCACTTCATTAAGCATATCAAGACCTTCCAAAGACTTCCCTTTGATTTTGATCTTGGACAATCACGATTCCCCACATTTCATTTTAATCACTTGAACTGTGCAAGAAAAACAATATTCATGTGATCACGTTGCCACCACACACCTCATCTAAAACTCAGCCCTTGGGACCGTTCAGTTTTTGGACCCATGAAGTCGGTCTACAACAATGCGTGTGATTCATGGATGATGAAAAATGTTGGGACACCACTGACAATCTATCAAGTTGCAAATCTCGGAGGCCACGCTTTTCTTAAAGCGGCAACTCCCATTAACATTCAATCAGGCTTTGCATTGTCAGGTATTTGGCCCTTTAACGAAGATGTTTTTACAGAAGATTGATTTTATGCCTTCCAGAAATAACGACAGACAGGCCCAACAGCAAGGACAGTGAAAATGCCACTTTAGAAAGCAATGAACAGACAGGATCAGCATCTCCACATTGTGGTACCAGCACAGATCAAACTGCACAAGAATTTCATGAAAATCAGACACAGAGTGTTAATGTTGAGAACCTTGTAGATGACTTGCAGGAATATCAGGGAGTCTTCAACATAAAGCTACTTTCTTCCTTTACTTCGCCTCATGTTTTCAGAGGACTACCAAAAGCTGGTCCGCGAAAATATTCAAATAATATGAGGAAAAGAGGAAAAACTATGCTGGCTACTTCTACGCCAGAATGGATCGAATTAGGGAAAGAGCGGCGATGAAAGAAAAGGCAGCAAAAGTTCCACCCCACAAAGGCAAAGAGACAGCTGCTGAAAGAACTTGATGTTGATTCAGATCCAGAAACTGACATTTCATTTTGTGATGACACAGATTTGATGTTTCATTGGTGAAAATGAGGAGTGTACGGTTAGCTTGGTGTGCGTGAGGTTATTGAAGGCCAGTGTGTGCTATGTGAATATGGAACAAAGAAGACTTGTGTTTACTATGTAGGAATTGTAAGGGGAGACATTGATGATGAATGGTGATGTTTGAGGTAGAGTTCTTGCGCAAGAGTGAGAAGGTTGCTGGTAAATTTGTTAAGCCTAAGGTAGAAGATGTCTCAGTGTCTCAATTACATGTATTAAAGCACAGCTTACTAGATCTACAATCACTGGAACCACTTCTAGGACCAAAGATGGCTATGTCTTCAAAGAAAGTCTTGCAGGCATAAATGTTCGATAAAACTTATATTAGATTATATATCATATTAAACTTTTTTTTTTATTGTCGCTTAACATTAAAAAAAAAACTGCAAATATCCTTTTAATGATTATTATTTGTTATAGCAATATGGATGAGTTGTTGCTGCTTCTTTTTAAAAAAGGTCCATTTCTCCCCACTATGGTCCATTGCTCCCCACGTGCTGGTCCCATTTCACCCCAATGGTGGTCAATTTCTCCCCATGTTCATATACATTTTTGAAATGCATTTTGTAAAGAAACATATAGAAATAGATTGCTAAATGTTTTCCCCTTTTAAAATAAATGAATGTACAACATTTTAGTCATGGTTTTGTTATGTTTCGATCAAATCTGTTCCGGTGATGAGCAAAAATTGAAAACTACAAAATTGCTGGTCCATTTCTCCCCAGTCTCCCCTAAATCACAAGTACCTCTGAAGTCGGAGTGGGTTCGCTTGATGGCAAAGGACACTGTTTCTAGGGAAAACTAATCCACACGCAAGATTAAGCCCAGCACTACTAAAAGTAGTGTGTATGGACTACGATTGAGTTCAAAGCGAGCGAACGCAAAGCACACAAAAACAACAAAAAAACTTTTGAACAGACATGCCAGATACTCTGAGATACTTACCCAGTATTTAAAGGTAAAATAACTTCTCCTTTTTCAGACAAGTTACATTTAAACATTAGACGTCCATGCTTTGAGATTAGATGGAGTTACGGAGATTGTATTGAAATCGTTGTAACATCTTTATGTAAGTAACAATGAGAATATGATCCCTGTTTGCGCGTATATTCTTCTGTGATGGTGAATCCCAGTGCGCGGCCTCCAGACAAACATGCAAGGAGAGAGCTGTGCCACATTCGACAGTCCGGCAGCATTCTTGAGAACGGTTACATGTAAACGCGAGGGCTGGCTACCAGAAGGGTGGAAAGTGGGGGGGGGGGGGGGGGGGACTCGCAGTACTTGGGTTAATTTCTAATGACAATATGTTTGTTGGAAACAAACATTATCAAATGGTCGTTTTTAAGAATTTCTGTAACTTTTATGTTATCTAATGAATGCATTCCTTAACACACATACACACACACGCACGCACACACACGCGCGCGCTTGCGCGCGCGCACATACACACACATCGACATATACACAGACACACGCACGCATACACAGACACACACGCATATAGACACACACAGACAGACACGCGCACACAGACACACAGTGACATATACACAGAGACAGACACACACACGCACATTCACAGAAACACCCACACACACACACACACACATACACACACACACACTGACACACGCGTACAGAGACACATGCAGGTAATCATAGTCAGACACACATACAGACACACACACACACGGACCGACACATACGTACACACATACAGAGACAGACCCACAGACACACACACACACACACACACACACACATTATGCTGGAGCAGATGTAGTATTCGCGTCTCCCCCAGACATTGTGACCTGAAACCAGGTACGCAGGTGACGGATTGAGCTAGAAAGCAGCTGAAAGACAGTTGTTGGTTATTCTCTAATGTTAGTGAGGGCAGGCAGAGGATCTCTTTATAGAGACAGTGGCAACCGACATGGACCAGTACGGTCACTGCCACGAGGGAAAGACTGGCGCAAAGTTCCGCACAGGTAAAGGCAATGGGTGGATGGATGAGTTAATGGCTTCATAAATGATGGATGAATGAATCATTGATGGATGGATTGACTGATGATCGACTGATGGATAGGTTGGTGGATGAATTATTTGATGGATGATAGATGGACGAATGATGGATGGATTGATGGATATTGAATTGGTGAATGAATGGATGAATTGATGTACGTATGGAATGCATGAATTGAAGGATGGATTGATTTATGGATGATTGATGATGGATAAATCGATGAATGACTGTATGGACTGATAAACGTACTGATGAATAAATGGACTGTTGGGAGATGGGTGGATGAATGAATGGATAGATAGTCTGATAGATAAATGGGTGGATGGCTTTATGCATGCTGAATGAAGGATGGAAGAATTCATGGACTGATAGATGATGGGTGGATGGATGATTAGACGATGGATTAATTGATGGATGACGGATGGAGGATTATGGATTGATGGATGTGCGGATGAATGGATGGTTTGATGATGGATGAATAAATGGACTGATGGATGGTGCATGAATAGAGGATGGACTGATGCATGATGTATGGATAGATTGATGGATGATGGGCGGATAGATCGATGAATGATGGATGGATTGGTGGATGATGCATGGATGAATAAACTGAAGGATGATAAATGGAAGGATAGACGTAAGAATTAATGGATTGATGAGTGGGTGGATGGACTACTAAATGGATGGTTGGATAAACACTGAATAACGATATCAGAAAGAAATATGGCTGTGGTTTATTTGTGGAATGCCACGAATCCATTGAATTTGTTAGGAATCCCAATAGTCCAGTACCTCAAGAGGTCAGTTCACAAAGACGGATGACTATCGACGTCATACACAGATAATCGTTATGAGAGAGCGTCTAGAGAAAAAAGTTATGACAACCAGAGCGTTGGCGACAGAGGTCGATAGAGGGGAACACATTTAGTCCGGTTTGCAAAGTGGTCGGAAGATGAATTTGACAAGATGGCATATTTATAGAGTTTAATGATCGCGGGCGCGTTGGAGTCACTGACCGGAAGCTGCGCTAACCTTGGCGTAAGCTAAGTCGGACGAGAGTTTGATACCTGGGCTCGCCGCTCTCTACGGGAGGGGAAAGACTGACTACCTATTCCTCCGCGCACTCAGGCCTGAAAAATGTGATGACTCGAACACCTCACGTACCCACAACAGGGTCCTGCTACGGAACTTTTGTTTTTACAAATGGTGTGTGTGTGTGTGTGAGAGAGAGAGAGAGAGAGAGAGAGAGAGAGAGAGAGAGAGAGAGAGAGAGAGAGAGAGAGAGAAAGAGGGAGAGAGAAAGAGAGAGAGAAAGTGCGAGAGAGAGAAAGAGAGAGAGAGAGAGAAAGAGAGAGAGAGAGAGAGAGAGAGAGAGAGAGAGAGAGAGAGAGAGAGAGAGAGAGAGAGAGAGAGAGAGAGAGAGAGAGAGAGAGAACGAACGAACGAACGAACGAACGAACGAACGAACTTTATTTTCAAAGGGTAACAAATTGGGCACGCAGGCCCGTCTTACATTCGGCCCTTCCAATCACTCATCTTTCGTTCATCAGTGCATAGTGCATTCACATAGGAAAAAAATATTGTCAAATGAATGTTGTAAACATAAACAATGCATGTTACCATGTTATGAGACAAATCCCCCACCCACCTACCCATCCCCTATCCATCCGCGTGTCCCCCACACACACATCCACCACCCAACCACACACATACCCACAGGCACATACATGCCCCCATCCATCCACCCATCCCCCAACCCACACATCCCATACACACCCCCACATACACCATCTCCCCACCCACACACACATCTCCCACCCACCATACATCCCTCCACACACATCCCCCACCCACCACACACAAACCCAGGCACACATGCATGCATCCACCCATCCATCACCCACCCACACATCCCCCACCTTCACACATCTCCCCACCCACACGCACACATCCTCCACCCATCCCATAACCTACCAACACTCACCCACCCACATATCCTCCACCACCCACCCACACACACCCAACCACTCAGCCAAACACACATCCCCCAACCACATATCCAACACCCACACACACATATTCCCGCCAACTCACATATCCCGCACCTACCCACACACAAAACCCGCACCCACCCACACATCCCCCACTTACACACATCCCCCACCCACACAATCTCCCCCACCCACACATTCCGTACCCACACACACATTCCCCACCCACACCCAACCTACACACACACTCACACTCTCACACATCCTCCACCCCCACTCGCCAACCCCCTCCCCCCCCCCCCTGATCTCATCCAATCCACAATCCCTTAACAACATATATCACCACCCATACACTCACACTATAACATCCCCACACCCATACACACATCCCCACCCACCAACACATTCCTCATCCAAAAACACACACCTCCCACCCACACTACACCACCCACATATACCCCACCCACACACATTCACCGCTCACACACATCTACCCAACCACCCACATCCCCCACCCATACACACATCTCTCACACACATCCACCCACTCACGTACTCATCCATCAACCACTCACACCCACACATCACGCACCTACCCATCAATATATGCATCTCTTATCTACCCTCCCACCCACACACACCCCAACCACAAAGCCAAACACACATCCCCCATCCTCACATACATCCTTCATCTATCCGCATATCCCACACCTCCCCCACCCCTCACACATCTCCCCTCCCACACAACACCACACCCATAAACACATCCCCCCACACACACACATCACCCACATGCATTCCCCATACACATCCCCGCCCACACATCTCTCACCCACACACACATCTCTCCACCCACCCACACATCCTTCACCTACAAACATCCTCACCACCCACACATACATCCTCCATCCACTTACATTTACCCCATCCAAACTTACACACTCCCACCCACAAAGATATATCCCATTCACTGACACACCCCCACACCCAACCCCCACAACCATCCCCCACACCCATCACACACCCATCCCCAACCCACAGACATCTTCACACACACCCATTCACCCACCCAAATACACATTCCCTACCCACATCCACAACCCACCAACACCCACATTACTTCCAACCATCCTTCCAAATATCCCCAGGCACACACACATCCCTCACACACACAACTACACCCCCCCCCCCACCGACCACACATCCCTTCACCCATCAACATATCACCCATCAACCCATACATCCCCCCCCCCCCCACACAACCCCTCCACACATACATTCCCTACACCCCCACATCCCCTCACATACACACCCACACACACATCCTCATATCTACATGATGCCTCACATGATCATTGAAACTAATAGAACAAACTCACACACTTTACACACAGTTGTGAGAGAGAGAGGACAGGGAGATAGAGAAAGAGAGAGAGGGGGAGAGAAAGAGAGAGAGAAAGAGAGAGAGAAAGAGAGAGATAAGAGAAAAAGAGAGGGAGAAAAAGAGAGAGAGAGAAGAAAGGAGAGAGAGAGAGAGAAAGGGCGATAGAGAAAGAGAGGAGAGAGAAAGAGAGAGAAATAAAGAGAGAGAGAGAAGAGAGAGAGAAAGAGAGAGAGAAAGAGAGAGAGAGAAAGAGAGAGATAGAAAAGAGAGAGAGAGAAAGAGAGAGAAAGAGAGAGAGAGAGAGAGAGAGAGAGTCTATTATGATGTTTTGCGTCGATAGTCATAACAAGTAATGATGGCGACGAAAGGCTTCACTTATCTAATTATTGTCTTCCGCGTCGATAGTCATAACAAGTATGATTGAGACGAATGCTTCACTTATCTAATTATTGTCCAAAATGATGTCGTCACACACCATCTTGTGATTTAGTAAGTACAGCTATCCCAGACTGTCTGTAATTAAGCAAATTAATCTTTTCAACATTTAGTCTTCAATGCGAATAATTGATTAATTTTACTCCCAAATTGACAGCAAACGATTAGTTTATTTTATGTATTATTCTTCACTTCGGACAAGTATAAGTACTTAGACCCTTAAACCAACATATGCATTAGCGTCCAGCGGCTAATAGAGCTAGTTCTGTGTTGGTTGACAAACTCCCTCGTTCTACCGATGTACCTCTCGTGTTTGGCCGTGCCAGTTCCTACTCCCGAGTCTCTCATTCTGGACAATGAGGTGGATTCACTGGCGTCAATTTCCTCCTCTCGCTATATTTCTCTAAGGGTATTAATAACATCGGCACGACCCATGGGCTGGCCATCTGCAGGGGATGCAGAACCAGCAGGGGGAATGAACAGGTGATTGGCTGGCAGGGAATGCACCTCTTGGTGGTAGATTGCCTATGGACAATGGGGAGGTGGTCATGCGTTTGTGGGACCAGGTGGAGAAGGCGGGGGAACAGATTGAGAATCCGTATGTGGAAAGAATGAGATTGCGGGAGGATCGGTAGAGGTTCTGGAAGAATTATCAAAACTGAGAGGGAAGACAGGAGAACTTTAAATTAGATAGCAATGGGAACGATTAGTAGTATGACTCTTCGCTGGCTGATGAATGGGGACGGAACACATATGGTAATGTCCTGAGTGCAGCGATGTCTGTTCTTAACTCACCTCAACTCAACTCAACTCATCTCCCTAAAATCCGGCATGTCCGGAACGAAGATAAAGGTGACTCTACGGACAACTGACTTTCTCTTTAAACAGTCAGGAACTTTTAAACCTTCCTTCCCCCATTTCTATGTTTTGACAAGAAGAATATATCAATGGGTCAGAAGCTAGTAGATCGTTCGGAGCTGATGTCAGCTACTATATTGAACGCAATACTAAAACAATGTCAAGGAGTCAGATCACCGAAGATAACTGTTAAAATTACCATTTTTAAACAAGTAACGTGTTCGAAAGAATTTTACACAGCTAAGGACACGCAAGATAGTCATTTCTTGTATGTTATACTTTTCGTCTAGGGAAATCAGAGACAGTACTACCGGACACACAACTTCGAATGTTTCCCAGTCGCAATTATACCCGTATATACTGGGATGCTCCGTGGCGAAGTGGTTAAGCCGTTTGACTCGGACTCTGAAGGTTGTGGGTTCGATTCCGGGCCGCGTCCTTCGGTTCACGAATGAAATTTTCGGAGACTCTTGTGGGGTAGTCGCTAGAGCTATTGAGTTCGTGCTTTGTGCGACGCTTTCCGTGCTGCGGAAAGAGACCGAGCCATATGGGATACAACCCGGTGCAATGAAGTCGACCCTGTCGACTTTTAAGCGACTTTTAATTATACCAATATATGTACCAAACCTCTGGGCAGATTTAACATCACTGTGATTTTGGAAAGAGCAGTGATGGAGGGCATGGTTTCTAAAGGAAACTTACTATCCATTTTGTCACTCTTGATTATGTTCTAGAAAAACTTACCGATTCTTCGTATTTCTCGCTTTCGTTGATTCTCTCCTAGAAAGAGAGACAGAGGTCGATCAGCACGACGATGGACACAGTGAAGACACTTGGGCGTGAAAATGCATGCGGCATGAGAGCTGGTAAAGGATTGAGAATCTTCACTGTGGCCGTGCTTAGATCCATATTCTAGCAACGGGCATGCTCATGATGACAGACCAATACTGCCTTTTCTGATTCGAAAGGTTAAAGTTAGTTGTATGTCCTTAACAGGACGTGACTATCAACCCTAGCATTTATGACAGTTTTGATGTACAAGGCAATTTAACATTCAGTAAAATCGACGGGAAGAGAAACAATGGGAAGGCAGAGACTTAAAGTACCTGAATGGCTTGGCCACGTGGCATCATCGAGACAAAGAACTCTGAGCTGTTCCACAACTCTGGTGATCGAGTGAGATAGCGAAACATGACCGCCCAAGCTTATCGCATGGCACATGATAACTGAATTTACCTTACTTTCTGAACGGCCGTACTCATTCAACGAAATCAACACAAGCGATCTGCATCCACATCGCCTGCAGATGATTTCGAGCACTTCGATTGGGTATGTCGGGGAATTGTTAAAAACTAATGACGATGACGATAATGATGAGATGAATGAGAATTTACATTATAAGCTGTTTGGTGAGTAGATGGGGGCCTTGTCGTGTATAACATAGTTTTCCAGCTTTGTGAGGATGCTCATGACAAGTTGTCAGTATGTGTGTATGTTTTTTTTTTTTTTGCATATCCTTTACAGGACATCGCTGCCAACACCAGCATCTTTCAGCTGTATGTTGATTTCTTGGCAAGATTACGCTCAGTAGTTTGCCATTGCTTTCTGAGCGGCCGGCTTACATACCCCATAAGTTACCGATGCGATTCGAACCACCTGCTGATTCTCACCGTCATCACGTTACCTACGAGAGTATACGAGATTACGGAGAAAAGTCATAACCTCTAAGCCACGAAGCCGGCATTGTGTATGTGCGTAAATGAAAATGTGGGAGTTTTTGTATTTTAGTTTTGAGTGGTTTGATTCGAAAGTTGCCGATATCCATCTTCATTTACAAAGAAATTCTCGATCTCTCAATCGAACGTCTAACTTTCCCGGATAAAACGGTAAAGATAAAGATAATCCCATAGCAGATACTGCCGTTCGAGCAAAAAGTGTTTGGTCTTGTCATATTATAGGTTACGCATATGAGGAAAGATGGCGAGTTCCCTCCTCATTGCCTTCTCTTCTCAAGAGAGTTCCACTAAAGTATTAAAATTGTCAGGTACCCATGTTTATGAGGCGGGGCGGAATCCATGGCCGTATTAGTGGGAACGAGCAATCCTCCCCCTGATAGGGACTAACACAGGACCACGTGCTTGACAGCCAAGCGCACTACCTACTTTGCCACGCGACTCATTTTTAATATAGAGTTAATTGCATATCCTTTACAGGACGTCGCAGTTAACCCCATCATTTTTGGGCTGTTCGTGATTCCTGGGCGAGTTTTACGTTCAGTAGTTTGCCACTTGATTTCTAAACGACTGGCTTTCACATACCATTTTATAGAAACCAACCCAATGCGATATTCTGCCAAATCGCATACAGCTGTGGTTTCCACGGCGGTATGCGAATTACGAATTGTGTCCGTAACTCTTCGCCACGGAACTGGCTATTTTAAATAAGGCTGACCCCCCCCCCCCAACACAAACACACCACCCCACACCCCCCCCCCCGCCCACCCACAATAAAAAAAAAAAGAACAACGCGGAAGTCCACGAAGTCAAAGCTCCGATTAAAAACACTTGACATGCGACATTAGCTCGGATTAAATACCCTTTGCTCTACATGTTTGGAGATCGGCGAATAGTAGGCTCGTGCTAAGGGCAAGGG
Source organism: Cepaea nemoralis (assembly GCA_014155875.1). Taxonomy (NCBI): domain Eukaryota; kingdom Metazoa; phylum Mollusca; class Gastropoda; order Stylommatophora; family Helicidae; genus Cepaea; species Cepaea nemoralis. The sequence continues at coordinate 242,782 of JACEFZ010007074.1, forward strand.
TGCTGCCCAGGTGAATGAGTGTACATATTTTGAACATGAGATTAATATGTATTGAGACACATGGAACATGGACAGAAGGCTGCGACGAGATAGAGAGTCACATTTGAATAGCAGTTGAAATGTGTATGGTTTTTCAGCGTAGGAGAATGCACAATACTATTAACGGACGTGAAATATCGATTGACGATTGTCCGGCAGTCAATAGTCAAGCTGATTGGAGTCTGGATTTGAAACCGTAAACTTATTTGAGTAAATTAGACCGTAGAGACATCGGAGACACGGATTCTCAATCTCGAATCACGTCTTACTGACATGAGACAGTTATGAAGGAAGAAATAATGGCTTGATACATCAGAGAATATGTGTAGTGACTGAAGTATTGCTAATTTGATGAGAAAGAGAAGGGCGAAGGAAAAGTGAGGAGGTATGACATGGAAGTAGCATCTTCATCGGACATGGTATTGAGTCACGATGGCAGCGTGGTGAGGTAGCTATGAAGTAATCCGATCAGTCGCGAAATTGGCAAGGACCACATTATGAGTGATGGTTAGTTGTATGGCATTGTTTTGTTTCTTTTGCGCTCGGGGGGGGGAGGAATCTGGCAAGATAGGGGGAAAGAGACCGCTTGGGAAGAAATGAACTAAAGAAAGTGCAAGCAGGACTATTCTACATACACCAGTAAATTTAATGTGGTTATGACTGAATTCTTCGTGTGCGATGTGATAAAGTAAGTTTTTTGAAAATCACTAATTAACGAAGGTCGTGGTCCCACGGCGGATCATTCAAGTGTCGAAACACCATGCGCTGAAGCGGGGGAGCATAGGTCGGGGACATAAGCGGTATGCGGAATGTAGGAATAGGGTAATGGGAGCCACGGGGGGAAATAATAAAGGAAAGACAGGGTGGAATGGAGGAATAAACAAACTATGATGAAAAATCAAGGTAAAACACAAAATATGACAAAAAAACAGCGTAAATTAATAAGGGGTAAGTAATGGAAATGGCATGCATATATTAATATTTATAGTCTATGAAAATTAAGTTAGGGCAAAGGATAAGAACTACAATGAATCAGGGGGGAGGGCCATGAGGGGTCAGAATTGAGAGTAACATTGGTGATCAAGAAGAAAGTGGAGTAGTTTATTTGGGAAAAAGCCGTGAGATCAAATATTGGAGGAGGAAACAGGAGAAAGGGGGAATGAGAGAAGAGCAGGAGAGAGAGAGAGAAAGGATAGAAAGAGGGAGAGAGAAGGCGGATGACTGGAACACAGAAATGAACAGTATGGATAGCTGAAGTTTAGAATAATGTAAAGATTTTGGGTGGCTATCAGAAGATGCGAAATAGAAGGACGTAAAGCAAGAGAGAAGAGGGAGGAAGACAGATAAGAACTGAGGTATGTGGAACATGAGAGAGGTGGGAATAGAAAATTCTAATAATGTGGTTTTATGTTGTAGGATAATTTTATTTGGGAAAATTGGAGAGAGAAATAATGTGTGTAAGATGGGAAAGGAGGAATAGAGAAGCGAGAGAAAGAGAGAGAGAGAGGAGAGATGGGGTAGGAAGAGAAATAGGAGAATGAATGTGGGTAGATATGCTGTAGAATGGGAATGGTGTGTGAATGAAGTTGGGGTTTATAGGTAATATTGACGGAGTCGCTTGTGAAGTTTGTATTTTTTTTGTGTGAGGGGGGGAGGTGTATATGTGTGCTTTACTTTATGTATGAATGGGTAAACATGGGCGTGAGAGAATAAGAGAGAGAGAGAGAGAGAGAGAGAGAGAGAGAGAGAGAGATGAGACAGATGGAGAGAGAAGAAGTGAGAGAGATGAAGAGAGAGAGAGAGAGAGAGAGAGAGAGAGAGAGAGAGAGAGAGAGAGAGAGAGAGAGAGAGAGAGAGTATGTATGTATGTATGAGTAAATATTTGTTAGTGTCTGTGATTGTGAGTTAGTATGTGTATATGCGAGAGAGAGTGTATTTGTGTGTGTTTGAACGAACGTATAACTGGGAGAGTTTGTGAAATTATATATGTTTCTGTAAATGTATTTATGTATGTGTGTGCATGTATGTGTTTGTGTGTGTTTAAGCATGTGTGAGTGGCTGAGTGTGTTTCTGTTTACCTGCCTGCCTGTCTCATTACATGGTAATATGTACTGTTTATGTTTACATCATTCATTTGACATGACTGTGAATCTACAACAATGGCAGACTGCGAGAGCAGCAAATTAAAAGAGGGGTGGCCAAACAAGAACACTACGCAGGAAGCCAAAGAAGATTGATAAACCAACACAGAACTGGCGTCGTTAGCCGCTACACGCTGCGGGATTTGCTGAGGAGGGGATGCGAGCACTTATGGACTGAATGGTCCGATGTGCAACGAGGATGATCTGTCGACTAACTAACTAACTATTCAATTGACAATGTTTTTTTTCTTTTCTATGTGAATGAAACATGCATAATATATAATTGATGTACGAAACATGAGTTACTGGAAGGGCCGAAGTCAAGACGGTCCTGCGTGCCCAATTTGTGACCCTTGGAAAATAAAGTTCGTTCGTTCATGTGTTGGTTCTGTTTCCGTTCAGAATAATATTATCACGACGCTTATACACAATTTGATTCAGGCCCAACACTTTCCAAGCTAGAGGCGAACGCTCTATCTTTCAGCTATTCCGCCCCAATGAAGACGCGCATGGCGTTAAATCAGATGACAGTAAAAAATGTGCACAGATTGGAAGCTGGCAAGGAAACGGCAAAACATCCAACAGTGGCGTTTTTAACACTGAACTGGGCTTCCACAGGTCGACTTAGCCTAACATTAGTATTCCACAGGTCGACTTAGCATAACATTAGTATTAGAAAATGTCTTGGAGAGTCAAGGAGGCTGGCGTGATACTGACCGCATCACCAGCGAAGTGCTGATTGATTTATAACAATATGGGTCGAGCAACATATGCCCGGGAGCCGCGGTAGCGTAGTGGCTAGACGCTCGCCTGCCTTTATCGGTGGGATTGGGTTCGATTCACATCAAGGCAGTTTCGAATTTTTAAAATTGACCTTGCTCCCCGGCTTTAAAAAAAATGGACACCGGGAAATATCTTGGAAAATAACGGCGGTCGGCATGAAACCGACCACATCAGCCACCGAGTGTCGTTTGGTCTTGGACAAATATGAGAGCTACATATGCCAGTACGCCTTATGCGTTTAAAAGAGACCATTACTTGTATTATGTTAACATATGCCCAATGCGCGTTAGGCGGTTTAAAAGAGACCATTACTTATATTATGTTAACATATGCCCCATGCGCCTTAGGCGTTTAAAAGAGACTATTACTTGTATTTCGTTAACATATGTCCAATATATAGCGAATTTTGAGCACGATCGGACATGAGGTTTGACGCCTGGGCTCGTCGCCTACGAAAGTGATGGAAAGACAGGTCACCTATCCTTCGTGCACCCAGGTCTACAAAATGTGATGGTGCTATCACACCACAGACCCGTAGCAGAAAACTGCTTCCGGACCCCCAAAATATGCTCGGTGTGCACTGGGGTGTGTTCAAGGTCCTTTACTAGCATCCATCAGAGTCCCCGGTGTAATCTCAGTTTTAGTATGACCTAACCACGCGCTATTACAGCATGAAGCCAGCCAAGCAAACAGATGATCGATCATACATGTTGCATATTAAAACAACACAGATAAGTATTCAGAAATTTCTAACATTAGAACAACTTACCTTCTTACAGAGGAGAAGCTGTAACACAGTGGTTAGAGCCCTGACTGGCCAGCCCAGTGGTCGTGTTTTCCAATCACTATCGCTGCGAGAATTTTTGAAATTAATTTGACTCCGAGGTTGACTCAGCTTAAAGTAAGTACAAGGATATGTTTGGAAAGTTATGACGACTCGTATGATATTGATCACATCACACTCGGGCTAGAACCCCTACCTGATAGGCCAGTGCTCATTTTTTTTTTAAAAATCCCTGTCGCTGCGAGGATTCTTTTAAAATGAATTTGACTTTGACGTTGACTCAGCTTAGAATAAGTATAAGGGGCTTTCATTTGAAATCCGTTCGTGCCGCACCGCGCGAAATTGTGTACGTTGAACACGACCATGTCATAGTCATGTGATACGTACTGACCAATGAATAAAAGAGCAAGTGCTTATCGTCTCATGATGCATAGATTCTGTTTCTGACTGTTGAGAAAATGACCGGGTTGATCCAAAATCCGTCCAAAGAAGCTCAAAGAGCGGTGATTCGGTTTCTTTCATTTGAAGGATGTCGACCAGTGGACATTCATCGAAGAATGCGGGCAGCGTACGTTAACAAATGTGTGTTGAAGACAACAGTGACAGACTGGGCACGAATGTATCGGAAAAAACGTCAGTTCACGACTGATCTTCGATGGCCGGGTCAAGCGCATATTCATGCAACAGAAAAAAAATAATAACCATCGCCAAAATTGATGCAGCAGTACAGATGAACTGTTGTTGAAACATACGTTCGCTAGTGAAAGAATTTGATGTGTCAATTGGGACAATGCAAAAGGTTGTTCGTAAGAAACTGCAATATCGGAAGATGTGTACCATGGATGTTGACCGACCACCAAAAAGAGGAACACATGGGATGGTGTTTGAACCATTTGCTGCGTGACAGAGTGGAGGGTGATGCATTTCTCATCCGCATAGTGGCAGGCGATGAATCATGGTGTCACCACTTTGAGCCGAGCAGCAAAAGCGAAAGCAAGCAATGGAAGCATACTGGATCACCAAAAGCCAAAAAAAATTCAAGTTACAGGTTTCACTGGTAAGGTTATGCTGAGCGCATTTTTTTACCATGAAGGGCTATTGTTGGCCGACTTTAAAGAACCTGGTGTCAACATCAACTCTATCCACTACTTGCAAACACTAGACAAGCTGCAAAACGCCATCAAGAATAAATCGCTTTCTCGCTGTGTGATTTTGTTGCACGATAATGCTCGTCCGCATGTCGCAAAGATTGTACAGGAAGCATTAGCAAGGAAGAAGTGGGAAATTCTGAAACATCCAGCCTATAGTCCTGATTTGTCACCATATGATTTTCATTTGTTCGGATCTATAAAAAAAGCTCTCAAGGGGCAACGATTTCACACATATGCAGACGTAATGAACGCGGTAAACACTTGGTTCAGTGAGCAACCACAATGCTTTTTTGCGGACTGCATTCGCCGCCTACCTAAGCAATGGCATGCTTGCCTGATTGCCTACGGCGACCAACCTTCTGCCTCTGAACAACCCATGGTGCATAATTCATTCAAAATGAATGCTTTGTTTAATTCTACCACACCTGTTAATGTTTCTTTCATGCTTTTGTAATAAAGCCATTGGAACGGGTTTCAAATGATATACATACAATACAATGGAATGTTTTGGAAAATTGTGATAGCATCCATCTTGCAGGAGACACTGTTGGTATCGTACTGCTCCGAGTACTACAACTTCTAAGTATACCAACACAATAGTTGTCACTGCTGCTTACAATCTCAAGCTAATTATAATTTATTTAAACAAGTCCCGCAGCATGAACCTCTCATGAGTATGTGAATGACCATCGCAATTTACAGGGCTGAGTGCACGGATGGATTGTGGCCAGTCTTTTCTTTTCCATAGCGGGCGACGAGCCCAGTTATCCAACCCTCGTCCCATCGCTCATGACATTCTCAGCGCAAATTCCTAACCATTCAGCCAACGTGAAAGCTTCTCTCGCGATTACTGGTGGTATTATTGATTTCCGCCATCTTTTACGAGTACAAAAGCAAATAAGGAAAATAGTATAGCTAGTCTTAGATAAAACAAAACCAAAAAAGAACAGCAAACTTATTTCTCACTGAAATATTGCCAATGCTTAATAAATGATGAAAAACATATAGATGTACATAAGATGGTGGTGTTGCCGTAAAATGACAAGAATCATCTGGAATAAGACACTGACAAATGAACAAGCTCTGGAAAATATAACAGGACAAAATAACTTCTGAAACTAATCAAAATGTCAAGGATAACGTGGTTTTGTTACATCATATGACACGACGAAGCACCAAGCAAGGAATAATTGAGCAAAATACCGAGGGAAAGAGGAAGGGGTAATTCGAGGAAAACATTTACAAAACATACATGCACTGATTTGTTCATGCATACGTACATGGGGGTTGAGTGGTCTCGGGGTATGGTGTCCGCCTCGAGTGTTGGAGGTCCCGGGTTCAGGCCCCGGTGAGGACGGGGATTTATTTAAACAATCCACGTGGACTTCCAGTAATAAAATTTCCCCTGGTCTCTGGGTAGTGAGATCGGACGCCCGTGTGTATTGTTGCGCAGGTAAACAACCCCTTGGCACTTGGAAATCGAAAAAGAGTAGCCTAAAGGCGCTGCCCGGGCAAAGTTTCGAGTTAAAAATCTACCCAAAGTATTTCAGGATCCTCGCCGATACTACGGAGTTCGTGCATTGAGCTGAGTTTCTCCAGGCTCAGGCCTGAGTTAGGAGGAGAACGGAGCACTTATGGGTTAAACCCGTGTGCCGTGATGTTGATCCAACGACTAAACTAAACTAACTTAAAACTGACTAATGCATACGTACATGGAATTAAAGATCGCGGCATAAGACAGACAAGTATAGAATGCAATGATCAGAACATTTAACGACCAGTCCAAGATCTGAATACTTGATGATGATGCTCCTCTTTTGAATCTCCATCTTGACTTGATAATAGGGCTCGTATATACCAATGACCCCAAGTTGGAAAGAGGGACACAAACCTACTGCCATGAAGGTAGACTGGAGGAAGTAAAAGGCTAGGGAAAGCAAACCCGATAATATGCTTGTCGAAGTCGGTTGTAATGAGTTATATGCTTGAGAGGGATGCAGAGGTGTTTCCAAGGCACCAGGGCCGGGATCTATACTGGCCAAGACCTGCTGACACGTCCACGTCGTGCGTCCTGGGCAACAGGTCCCTTCGGGGACCTGGCTAAGATCAGTAGGATCGATGATTCCTCCGAAGCCGGAGAGTATTTGCCTGCATGGCGAGGAACCACCAGTCTGCACACCAATAAGCCAGACATGGGACAACGGATACTCACGCAACCCTCAGGTCCGGTATGACATCACACTGATGTTGGACAACAGGATGTATCCATCCGACATACAGGACTTCACGCTGGAGTTCACAGCCAGCGAACACAAGCAAGCAAGCATATGCTTGAGAAAACAGTGCAATGCAATTCACTTGATGGTGATACCGATGTTGTTGATCATGATGATGATGATGATGATGATGATGATGATGATGATGATGGTGGTGGTGGTGGTGGTGGTGGTGATGATGATGATGATGATGATGATGATGAGGATGATGATGATGATGATGATGATGATGATGATGATGATGATGATGATGATGATGATGATCACAATAGCAATGGTGGTGTTTGACTTCAATTGTGATAACAGCAGCACCTACTACTTAACGACATCACACCTTTGTTATTGGAAACTGTCGTTATGTCTTCCACACAAGGTGATGATTTGTCAGCGCTCTCGCCATGATGAATACGTGTTTGAATGTCCGCATAGAAATAACTGACATTTGTCTGCAATATATTTGTATGAGTTTTGCTGATTTTTGTGGATTTGCACTAGGCATGATACAACAGGAAACTATGATAGATGGAAGACAATGCTGACAATGGATAAATAAATAAAATGTATTCGTAGACACTTTGGCGCTGTCTGCTCTCTTGTATGGATGTGAGATCTGGAGGGCTACCCAAGTTTGGAGCAAAGGCTCCAGGCGTTAGAATACACGCTTTACAGAAAACGTCTACCCATTTCATATACAGAACATAAAACAAATGTCTTTGTTAGAGAATGTATAAATATCTATACCGGCTGTCAAGAACTACTTTTGCCGTTTGTGCAAGGTCGAAAGCGTACATGGTGGAGAATGTAACAGGCCATTATTTCTTGTCGAATATTGCCCACAGGGGAACAGCTGAGGGTATGAAGCACAGGCGCAGACAAAAGAAATCTGCGGGTGGCAACATTTAATAATGGACGGACTAAGTAGGAACCATACTTGTGCGTTTTGCTGAAGATATGGAGTAACAGAACACCAACGACTTATAGATGGAATGTATAATACAAGACTATATGAAGAGCAAATAATTAGAAAGAGAGAGAGAGAGAGAGAGAGAGAGAGAGAGAGAGAGAGAGAGAGAGAGAGAGAGAGAGAGAGAGAGAGAGAGAGAGAGAGAGAGAGAGAGCACTTTAGAGAACATAAAATATAAAAGGCTGCAAGAAGATATGCATATGACAGTCAAGTGTAAGCAAAATACTCTTTTCACGACGTAAGACATATTCAGTATATGGTGCTTCTTCTTCTCTTTTGGCCTTGTATCTCCCAATGTAGCATAGAATCCCCATTCGTCTCACGCTAACCTTGCACCTTGTCTACGTTTTTCAACCTCTTGCAGCTCCCCAAGTGTCATCTCCACATTATTCATCTGTCTTTGTATTCTCTTCTCCGTGTGTTTTAGGTCTCATTTTTCTGTTTCACTGTGGAATCATGGAAATGACTTTCTAATTGTACCGTTCACATGTTTTCTCAGTTATTGTCATTTCTAGAGCCAACGCCTTTTCCTCATTTCGTAATTCGCTGGAATTTGTTTACTTCTGTCCAGCTTTCTCGATTTGATGATTCTGTAATATAATTTAAGCCTTTTTATTCTGAGCAGTTGCTAGATCATGAATATTTGTGGTTTATTAGTACATGTTTCAGTTGTTCTCCGTGTGCTTAATTCATACACCAGTACTGATTTGACGTTAGAGTTTTATATTTTAAGTTTGGAACTAATTTTTTAGCGCTCGCTCGCTTTGAACTCAAGCATAGTCAATACAAACTACTTCTAGTAGTGTTGCACTGAACTTTGCGAGATGATGAGCTTTCCCAATTACAGTGTCCCTCGCCATAAGGCGAACCCACTCCGACTTCAGAGGTACTTGTAATTTACGTCCCAATGTCAAGGACGCGAGGCCAACATTAACTGTCTGGTGTAGGGCTTGAACCCTTTACCTCGGCACCAGCACACCGGATGTTTAAGAACACGCGTTTTTATTCATTCTGCCATGCTGACCTCTTTGTTATTATATATAATTTCCTGTGATTTTCACCCGTATCTTAGTGTCTTAAAAGTTCCTCTTTAATTATGTACTGCTATTTTAATATCTGCGTGTTTCCCCTAGTCTTTGTCTACGTTGCTACCTAATTATGTTTTCCATTCCCCTCTTGAAGTGAGGTTATTATTTATTTGTTTTATTCTCATTATCTGTGTCTTTCCTCTATGCCAGTTTAGACTTAATTGTTGTGACCTCCCATCAAGTGAGTTTTATTATTCCCACCCTTGAATTCGGTCACTTCGGGCAAAGTGAATTCCAGATCAGCGTGCTGTCCGGTCCAGTGAATTTCATTTCTGGTGGTAGTTATTGATGTGTTCATAATCCAGTCTGTAGTCAGTACAAATAACAGATGTGACAAAGTGAATCCCTGTCGCACTTGTATGGTTGTTTCAAACTTAAACACAGTAGCCGTACATTATTATATTGCATGATTTGTATCCTGGTATATTTCGCTGCATCTGTCAGGTGCATACTTCATTTATCGTTTTATTCTCATTATCTGTGTCTTTCCTCTATGCCAGTTTAGACTTAATTGTTGTGACCTCCCATCAAGTGAGTTTTATTATTCCCACCCTTGAATTCGGTCACTTCGGGCAAAGTGAATTCCAGATCAGCGTGCTGTCCGGTCCAGTGAATTTCATTTCTGGTGGTAGTTATTGATGTGTTCATAATCCAGTCTGTAGTCAGTACAAATAACAGATGTGACAAAGTGAATCCCTGTCGCACTTGTATGGTTGTTTCAAACTTAAACACAGTAGCCGTACATTATTATATTGCATGATTTGTATCCTGGTATATTTCGCTGCATCTGTCAGGTGCATACTTCATTTATCATATGTAGAGAATACACAAATAATACTTTGGCTGAAATACTAAATACATAGTCACTGATATTGCTCGAATGTGAAGTATGTTATCCCTACAGTAGCGCTAACTTTAGCAGTTTTGGTTTTGGTTAAATATAGTTTTTAAAATGGTTTCTTTCTTTTGTTTGTCAAGGGTTTCTGACGTTATCCATGTTTTATGCTTTCGTTCCCTTGTTCCAAAGACTGTTATATATTATTCGTTCCAAAAGCTCCTAATCAGCTGCATGCAGTTTTCTGTGTTCTTTTCGCCTACTGAATGTTGCAGGACTTAATGCTTATAAGGAACTATAACTATAAATTGTTACTTAGTCTCTTGAATTCTGAAATATCGGTGTCAATGTGTATGTTGAGATGTTATATATTTTTTGAGAGTTTCAACTTCATTTTACTTATCTGCAGGATGTGATCTAAATATACATCTGTGCCTCTAACAGCTTGGAGATGGTATACATTTCGTGATAATACAAATGTTATAAATTTCAGTTTTTTTTTTTTTTTTTTTTTTTTTGGGGGGGGGGGGAGGGGGGGAGGAGAGCAGGAATCTGATAATACTGACGTTGCTCTATATATATTTTCATGTAGTTCATGTAGAGAAACACTTGCTCCTTTCACATATTGAGACAATGTGCACAAATTGGTGAACAATTCATCTTTATCGTTCATTCCCCTAAGTCCTTGTTTTCCAATGAACTCTTAATAACCCGTGTTATCCGACTCTACCTTGACCTTCACGTCACATCTCCATCCCCCAACCACTTTCTTCCCGTCGCTCACCCCCCATCCCCCTTGCCCCAATGACCAATTCGATACTGCAATTTCTTTAGTTATCAATATTATATTAACGTTTCATGTAAAATTCATTCTTGTCATTTGTTAGTAATCAACACTGGATCACTCTCATGTTTGTTTGCTTGTTGTTTTTTTTTGTTTTTTTTTTCATTCTAAATGAGGTCGCAATTCTCGAACTTACTGTAACCACACTAAAAGCGTTGTCTATGCCTCTTTAGAAAGTCATAGAGCCACTTCTTCTATGCGAGAGTATGTGGTGCAATCTCCATATGTTTAGATCAATCGGCACTCAATGAGTGATATAACCAATGTCACGCCGAACGCATTTATTTTCCATAAAATTTTCCGGTACCCATTTAAGTTTGGCTTGATCTGGGACTCATGTCAGTGAGGAAAAGATCCGGCTTAGAAGGAGATTGTTGCAGGACATCGCTGTATCCTATTTACAGGACATCGCTGTCAACACTAGCACTGCTGTTGTTAGTGTCTTGACAAGTTTACGTTCAGTAGTTTGACATTGATTTCTGAACGACCGGCTCCCATACCATCACGATAAAACCCAGCGCGACACTGTCTGCTGCCAAATCGATCGCAGATGTATTTTGAACGCAGGTAAACGGAATCACGAATCGCGTTCGTAACGCCATTGCCACGGATACCAACTCGAAGGAGATTAGAACACAGTAAATAGTCCAGAATCAAACATTTCACAGTAAACAGTAAGTCAGAAAGTAAAGAACCTTTTAACACGCCTTAACCATTATGGGGCAAACGGTGCTAGACCCATATTTTTAAGGTATGAACTTTTATGAATTTTTATATGAGGGCAACCAAATGTGAATGGACTATAGTAAATGCTCCATCTATCCATCATCTGCCATGCTGAAAAGCGTGGGCGGTCATGTTTCGCCATCGCACTCGATCGCCAGAGTCGTGGATCAGCTCCGTATTTCTGTCTCGACCATAGTAAATGCTACAGGTTGTATTTTTAATGACTGTGAAGTGTTTAAAAATATTGCCAGTCCAAAATGTGTATTTAGCTAGTATGTTGAATGAACTTTACAGAGGGGTAATAGAAAACTTGGACAGGCAATATTTTCAAACACTGCACAGCCATTAACAATACACCCTACACTACTAGCGAGTGCACAAAACTGATTTTGCGTGTGGGTTAGCGACCATTACTAGTGTCCCTCTCCGATTTCTCAGGTACTTGTAATTCACTCCCCCACGTCAAGGACGAGAAATCAACATTGAAGTCCAACAGACGGACATGAGTAACGAACCCACTACATGGCGATCAGAAAAGAAAGTTTCAGCGCGTTAAACCTCAATGCCGCTCCGACCCCCAATCAGAAA
>JACEFZ010007074.1:260000-405000 GCA_014155875.1 Cepaea nemoralis
GTCAAAGACACGTTATGTCACTGATGGGTTTTATCACCGATGGATTATGTCAAAGACACGTTATGTCACATGGGGTTTATCACCGATGGATTATGTCAAAGACACGTTATGTCACTGATGGTTTTATCACCGATGGATTATGTCAAAGACACGTTATGTCACTGATGGGTTTTATCACCGATGGATTATGTCAAAGACACGTTATGTCACTGATGGGTTTTATCACCGATGGATTATGTCAAAGACACGTTATGTCACTGATGGGTTTTATCACCGATGGATTATGTCAAAGACACGTTATGTCACTGATGGGTATTATCACCGATGGATTATGTCAAAGACACGTTATGTCACTGATGGGTTTTATCACCGATGGATTATGTCAAAGACACGTTATGTCACTGATGGGTTTTATCACCGATGGATTATGTCAAAGACACGTTATGTCACTGATGGGTTTTATCACCGTAGATTTTGTCACAGACACGTTGTGTCACTGATGGGTTTTATCACCTATGGATTATGTCAAAGACACGTTATGTCACTGATGGGTTTTATCACCGATGGATTATGTCAAAGACACGTTATGTCACTGATGGGTTTTATCACCGATGGATTATGTCAAAGACACGTTATGTCACTGATGGGTATTATCACCGTAGATTTTGTCACAGACACGTTATGTCACTGATGGGTTTTATCACCGATGGATTATGTCAAAGACACGTTATGTCACTGATGGGTTTTATCACCGATGGATTATGTCAAAGACACGTTATGTCACTGATGGGTGTTATCACCGATGGATTATGTCAAAGACACGTTATGTCACTGATGGGTTTTATCACCGTAGATTTTGTCACAGACACGTTATGTCACTGATGGGTTCTATCACCGATGGATTATGTCAAAGACACGTTATGTCACTGATGGGTTTTATCACCGATGGATTATGTCAAAGACACGTTATGTCACTGATGGGTTTTATCACCGATGGATTATGTCAAAGACACGTTATGTCACTGATGGGTTTTATCACCGTAGATTTTGTCACAGACACGTTATGTCACTGATGGGTTTTATCACCGATGGATTATGTCAAAGACACGTTATGTCACTGATGGGTTTTATCACCGATGGATTATGTCAAAGACACGTTATGTCACTGATGGGTGTTATCACCGATGGATTATGTCAAAGACACGTTATGTCACTGATGGGTTTTATCACCGATGGATTATGTCAAAGACACGTTATGTCACTGATGGGTTTTATCACCTATGGATTATGTCAAAAACACGTTATGTCACTGATGGGTTTTATCACCGATGGATTATGTCAAAGACACGTTATGTCACTGATGGGTTTTATCACCGATGGATTATGTCAAAGACACGTTATGTCAATGATGGGTTTTATCACCGATGGATTATGCCAAAGACACGTTGTGTCACTGATGGGTTTTATCACCGATGGATTATGCCAAAGACACGTTATGTCACTGATGGGTTTTATCACCGATGGATTATGTCAAAGACACGTTATGTCACTGATGGGTTTTATCACCGATGGATTATGTCAAAGATACGTTATGTCACTGATGGGTTTTATCACCGTAGATTTTGTCACAGACACGTTATGTCACTGATGGGTTTTATCACCGATGGATTATGTCAAAGACACGTTATGTCACTGATGGGTTTTATCACCTATGGATTATGTCAAAGACACGTTATGTCACTGATGGATTTTATCACCGATGGATTATGTCAAAGAAATGTTATGTCACTGATGGGTTTTTATCACCTATGGATTATGTCAAAGACACGTTATGTCACTGATGGGTGTTATCACCGATGGATTATGTCAAAGACACGTTATGTCACTGATGGGTTTTATCACCTATGGATTATGTCAAAGACACGTTATGTCACTGATGGGTTTTATCACCGATGGATTATGTCAAAGACACGTTATGTCACTGATGGGTTTTATCACCGATGGATTATGTCAAAGACACGTTATGTCACTGATGGGTTTTATCACCGTAGATTTTGTCACAGACACGTTATGTCACTTATGGGTTTTATCACCGATGGATTATGTCAAAGACACGTTATGTCACTGATGGGTTTTATCACCGATGGATTATGTCAAAGACACGTTATGTCACTGATGGGTTTTATCACCGATGGATTATGTCAAAGGCACGTTATGTCACTGATGGGTTTTATCACCGATGGATTATGTCAAAGACACGTTATGTCACTGATGGGTTTTATCACCGATGGATTATGTCAAAGACACGTTATGTCACTGATGGGTTTTATCACCTATGGATTATGTCAAAGACACGTTATGTCACTGATGGGTTTTATTACCGATGGATTATGTCAAAGACACGTTATGTCACTGATGGGTTTTATCACCGATGGATTATGTCAAAGGCACGTTATGTCACTGATGGGTTTTATCACCGATGGATTATGCCAAAGACACGTTATGTCACTGATGGGTTTTATCACCGATGGATTATGCCAAAGCCACGTTATGTCACTGATGGGTTTTATCACCGATGGATTATGTCAAAGACACGTTATGTCACTGATGGGTTTTATCACCGATGGATTATGTCAAAGACACGTTATGTCACATGGGGTTTATCACCGATGGATTATGTCAAAGACACGTTATGTCACTGATGGGTTTTATCACCGATGGATTATGTCAAAGACACGTTATGTCACTGATGGGTTTTATCTTCGATGGATTATGTCAAAAACACGTTATGTCACTGATGGGTTTTTTCACCAATGGATTAAGCTATGCGCATTATTCTTGGATGTACAAGAGATACAGCCTGCATGGCGATGCGCTACCTTCTAGATTTTCCAACCATTGAAGAGAGAATACAAGTTTGCAGGACACGCGCCTACCTCAGAATTAACACACAACATCCACTGCATAGTGAAATTAGGAAGGTGAAGGGCTGCAGGTTAAAAAGAGGACGGTCGTGGATGGGTCAAGCCGAAGACATTCTTCAACAGGTGTGTTCACTTGAGGACTTAGAACCTGACGAGGAGTGGGTGCAAGTGCCAACAGACTTCTGCACATCCTTTTCAGTCTGCATCCAACGAGATAGAAAATGCAGACAAGAAAATCCGGCTGCTGTTGAGGCTGAAGTACAAGCGTTGATTTTCGAGAATTCGCTAGACGGTGACGCGGTCATCTACACAGATGGGTCGGTCGTCCGACATGTGAGAAGCTCATGGGCCTTTACAGCTCGGGCCGGAGGGAGAATTGTGAAGGAGGACTCTGGTGCTTTCACTGCAACCACAAGTAGCCTGACCATGGAAGTCATGGCAGTAAGTAAAGCAATAACATGGCTCGAGACACAGACATTCACTAGGGCTTGTTTCCTTAGCGACTTAATGAACATGATCAAGAGGATAAAGGAGGGGTCGATCCGAAGAGAATGGTTGCTGCCTCTGAAGCGGTCTCGGCTGGCAAAGATTAGTTTCATCTTCGTGCCAGGGCATGCGGGAGTACAAGGAAATGAGCGGGCTGACAAGCTCGCAGGTGAGGCTACTGTGGAGGGCGGACGCGCCATGGACCAGGCTGACATTCTGAATGCTCTACGAGAAGTGAGACTTTTGCGAGAACCAAGTGATGACTGTGAATCTACAACAATGGCCAGACTGCGAGGGCAGCAAATTAAAAGAGGGATGGCCAAACAAGAACACTACGCAGGACGCCAAAGAAGATTGATAAACCAACACAGAACTGGCGTCGTTAGCCGCAACACGCTGCGGGATTTGCTGAGGAGGGGATCCGAGCACTTATGGACTGAATGGTTCGATGTGCAACGAGGATGATCTGTCGACTAACTAACTAACTAACTTCACCAATGGATTATGTCACAGTCGGGTTATTTCACTGATGGATTTATCACTTATGGATTATGTCACAGACACGCTATCACTGATGGGTTTTGTCACCAATGAATTATGGCACAGTCACGTTGTGTTAGTGATAGATTTTATCAGTATTTAATTATATAATAGCGCATAATGTCATTGATGGGTCACGACACTATTAGGTTGTCCCACTGCTGATTATATCATTCATGTTTTATCACTCGTATGCCACTAGCGTGGTATGTCTCTGCTCCTGTATCGACTATTTCATATCTGCGTTATGTACAACGTCGTTTCTTTATTATGTTAATGTGAATAATGCCACTCCTGTATCCTGTCGTCGGACGCGTTGGTGTACCGGTTTTGGAGTCATGCTCACAATGGTATGCGAGCGATCGGCCGAGGTTCGATTTCCGCACTCGCTTCTCGCTACGGGAGGGAGAGACTTGGTCATCTGCTCCACAGTGCACTCCGGTCTAACAACATATGATGGTCCTAACACTTCACATACCAACAGCAGATTCCCGCTAAGGACTTGTTTTTGGATGGATGAGTGTGTCTCATACGCGGGGACTTCAAATGGAAACCTTAAATGCGCGTGCGCGTGCGCGTGCGTGTGCGTGTGTGTGTGTGTGTGTGTGTGTGTGTGTGTGAGAGAGATAATATATTCTGAGAAAGAACAGAACAAATGATGTGTCATTTTTCAATGTAGTCATCACTGCGTTCAGTGTA
Source organism: Cepaea nemoralis (assembly GCA_014155875.1). Lineage (NCBI taxonomy): Eukaryota > Metazoa > Mollusca > Gastropoda > Stylommatophora > Helicidae > Cepaea > Cepaea nemoralis. The sequence goes on from JACEFZ010007074.1 coordinate 264,650, forward strand.
TGCTCTCCAGCACCGATAATGTGCATGGAGTCCTGTAAAAAATAAAATTATCTTGGTCGTGTGTGTAACCACTCTGGGGTCACTACTCGGTGTGCCTGACCAAGTCATGAACAGTCGGAAGTCATGAACAGTCTGTCACAGAAGTCACGCTGTTTTGAAACTTCCTACTCCACTCACACACTTGCTGGACTAACAGGCATGAATTGCCATACTGTACCTTATTTCGCCGATGAATTTCCATAGCTTTCAACCCTTCACTGATTAAAAAACAAACACGGATAAGGGAAGGCTGTTCCTCTTTGGTGCATGTCAAAAGTGAGGCGGCCATCTTTAAACTGTCCTTATGATGACACAATATTCGTCTGCACCAAGGTGTCACGTGTTTAACACTCTTGACATCCCTAACAATAATATTGACAGGTTACAAGACAATGACATGGTTCTTGTAATTTATATCACACTTGTAAGGTTATCATTTGAAACCTCGTATCTGAGACCATATTGTGATAATGTTTGTATAACTACTGGGTTAAGACACTTATGGTCACCCCACTTCTTTCACTAGAATCAGCCTATTATTATATATAAAGAAACTTAAGTATCTAAAGCCTAGATTAACATTGAAAATGCAGTATTTTAAAAGCATTTCCTTTAAAGATTTCTCAGGTTCGATATCCATTCATATTTCTTTGTTTTTATTACGTCATTTGTACCATAGTCGCGGGGTGTTGGTGAGTTTTTCTAGGGCTATACTAATGTAAGTAAAGTAGTAAGAAAAGTAGTAAGTAAAGTAGTAAGTAAAGTAATAGATAAAGGTCTCTTTTACGTGCCTTGGGGCTTATTGGGTGTATGAAGCCTGCCCTCTATTTGTATCGGCCAATCAGTACTCCATGTGCGGCGCAGTCAATACCGTGCCTCTATTTCCCAGGATATACATTTCCTTGTAGCCATGTTTTCTAGGCCGATCTAGGAGACCACGTCACATTTTTTCTTGTAAATAACCTCGATGAAAATTAGAAGATTTAATCACTGGGCCAATGCTGGATACCTTCACTACCGCGGCTTCCCCTATACTAATGTACTCTTAAGCAATAGGTTAAGGTATGAATAAAATTAGCTAAACTACGGTAAAGCTGTGAAAATGCACACAATATAAATAAAATATTTAAAAAAAACATGAATTATAGGGCAGCTGTATACAACTCAATTACGGAAAACAAAGTACGATGAGACAGCAAGGTTTCATGGGTCAGTTATTATAGGAAAACACAACACAAACCACGGAAGGTTGTGACTGTTGAGAAAACATTGCAACTGTGGTGTATAAGGTTTTTGTGTTTTCCTGTGTTTGTACGTGTTACATATATACTGAAGCACAATGTAATATACAGAATGGCATAAAAAAAACTAATAGCCTCAACCCAATTGAATAGTGAAAATCACAACTTATATCTTAACATAGCAAAAACAAAGATAAAGCATACAGACAAAACTACTATGGAGAAAGAAATATACGTTAATGGGGAAAAAGTGGAGGTGGTGGAAAATTTTGAATATCTTGGGTCACTGATTACCAACAATGGTGACACAATGACAGAAATTAAACGGCGACTATCAATTGCTCTTCAAAGAATAAAACAGCTGAATAAATTATGGAGTGGGACAGAACTACAAAAATTTGATTTTTGAAAGCTTGCATCTTTCCCATTGCAACATACACCTGTGAGACATGGACACTTACTAAACAAGCTGAACAGCGCATAAACGCCTTTGAATATAAATGTTATAGAAGAGTTCTAAGAATATCTAAGAAAAGAACAAATGCATCCATACTTCAAGAATTGAATATTGAAGAAGGCTGGCTATTAAAGACGATAAAACAAAGAAAATTGAAATATTTTGATCACTTGAAACGTCACGAAAGTTTGGAGAGAACAATATTGGAAGGATATATGCCTGGGAAGAGAGGAAGAGGAAGGCCAAAGAGAAGATGGGTGCAGGATGTGGCGGATGATCTGCAGATGGGTGTATCAGACGCGGGGCATCTTGCTTATGATCGAGAGGTTTCGGAAGGTTGTTATGGCAGCGAGGTTCTGCAAAGGACATGCTACTTAATGAATGAATGAACAATGTAATATATATATATATATATATATATATATATATATATATATATATATATATATATATATATATATATATATATATATATATATATATATATATATATATATATATATATGTATATATAGTCTAAAGAAATAAGTGCGTAATATTCAAAACAAGATAAACTTCCAATCTGCTGGATCGCAAATTCCCATTACAAAATATATCGATGGTTAGATATATTCCCAGACTGTGTGTCTGTTTGTCAAACTTCCATTATGTGCAAACATTTTAGTGTTGTGTATTTTAATTTAAAATTCTCAAAGGCTGACGTCAAAGATACAACACTTGCTACTACTAACATAAAACTAGCTATCAAAACACGTAGTTTAAATGTCCAGATAACAATGATGTACTCGCTGGGAATAACCCATAACCAGACTGTGCGAGAACCATCACACAGAGAAGTAAGAAAGCTGAACAATGCAATTCCCCTTAGAGCATTGCCTATACATACGTAATATTATGTTTATATGTGATTTTTTTTCTCCTCTATCTCTCTCTCCCTCTCTCTTTCTCTCTCCCTCTCCTCTATCTCTGTCTTTCTCTCTCACTTTCTATCTCTTTCTCTTTCTTTATTTCTCATTCTCTATCACTCAGGGAGTCTCCGTGGCGAAGTGCTCAAGCTGTCTGCCTCGCGCTCCGAAGGGTGTGAGTTCGATTCCGGGCTACGTCTTTCGGTTCACCAGCGCATTTTTCTCGGAGACTCATGGGGTCGTCGCTGGAGCTACGGAGTTCGTGGTTGATGCAACGGTTTCGGCAGTCCGCCCTGCGGAAAGAGACCGAGTCATATGGAATAAAACCCGGTGCAATGAAGTCGATACTCTCGACTTTTAATGTGTTTTTTTTTCTATCACTCTCTCTCTCTCATATACTGCCCCTTCTCTCTCTCTCTCTCTCTCTCTCTCTCTCTCTCTCTCTCTCTCTCTCTCTCTCTCTCTCTCTCTCTCTCTCTCTCTCTCTCTCCGTTCCTCTTATTACCACCATTTAACGACCAGTTTTAAAAGAATTTCCGTTACCTTCTTCCATTCCTTGAATGGTATAATCATAGAGGGACTTCACAGGCCAGCTCCTGCCCGTGTCTTCTTCTTGTCTGTCCTTTATCCCCTATTGGAACAGAGACGCTCAAACAACTCACACCAAGCGGTCCCATATTTTGCTATTTCCTGGATCTCCATTCATGCACTCCTTATATCCTTCATCTCTGTCACTAATTCTCTGTTCCGCGTGTGCTTGGTCTCACTCTATTTCGTTTGTCCTGTGAGGTAAAGAGAAGGGAAATTCTAGATTTATTATTATCTCGTTTTCTCAATGTGTGCCCTATCCAGCAACGGGGTCTTTTCCCCATCCCCGATTCACTGGAATTTGTTTAGTTCTCTCTGTGAGCTCCACATCGGTGATTCTGCCAAGCCATTTAAATCCTTCAACTCCGAATAGGTACCAGTTAATGTTTGTGGTTATTTATTATCTTTCTGTGTTGGCTTGAATTATTTAACATCTTTGGCGTTTATTTGTTGAGTCTTTATCGTTGTTTGTCGTCATAAGTGGCAGCTTTCTTCTGTTCTTCTATACTTTGAATCTTTCGGTCCTAGGTTGAAATTATTAATTAATAACAATTGGTTTGTTCACGCAAAGTTATGATAGTCACTATCTGAGACAGTAGGAACAGAGTGGTTCAGTGTGATAAATGTCTGAGAACAAAATAAGTTAACACAATAGTTACATGATTGGGTTTGTGTAAGAGATAATTGCAACAAAGGGAGTTGCATAAATGTGTGTGTGTGTGTGTGTGTGTGTGTGTGTGTGTGTGTGTGTGTGTGGGTGGGTGGGTGGGTGGGTGTAGGTGTACCTGTGTGTGTATCATGTGGTCGTTTATTTATACAATATCTGCTCATAACTTGCTTCATGCTTGAGACAATCAAGATCACATTTGTGTCAATCCCCGCGTAGCATAGATTATTAGATCACGATCAAGGTTGCATCTAAATTAGTCTTAATAAAACATCCATCTTATATCAATAAGACATTTATATTTTTTTTCTGTGTAACATACAAATTTGTGTGTGTGTGTGTGTGTTTGTAACTCACATTCTTATATGAAGATTGCATTTCTTTTTGGTCTTGTGTACACACATTCTTATATGAACATCTCATTTCTTTTTGTTTAACACATTCTTATATCGAGATCGCATTTCTCTTAGATGCCCTACATATTCATCCACACACACATCCGTCAGTCCATTCATTTGCCCATTTAACTACCTACCCACCTATCTGTCTAACTACCTATCCATTTGTCTATATATCAATCTATCCATGGGTAGGTCCGTCGGTTGATGGGTAGGTCGGTCGTCCGCTCGATATCCGCTGGATCGGTGGGTCGGTTAGTTGGTCTGTCTGTCTATTTGTGTGTCTGTGCTGGTCTCCGTGTGAATCTTCCACTACAGTTTCTCATTAGTCCGTTTCGATGAGATAATAAATGCACAGAACTAATAAAAATGTTGGCTGCTGGCGTCCTCCCAGACTCCCCAGTACAGGACAGTGTGCTGATGTGTCGCTGCCGGTTCAGCAGTTAACTCCATTTACGATCTTCAGCGGATGATGAGCTCTTAGAAAACGATCCAAGGAGACATATAACATGACACATGGGCGAAGGAAGTAATGAGAAGAGTTTATTTACTATACGGCAATCCTATCAGTTGTAAGACAAGACTTTCAAGTTACTATAAACTTGTACTAAAACGCTTTTATTAAATGTAGCGATTGCTACATACATAAACATGTTAGCACAGTCTGGAGTAAGCTGACTGACAGTTGTTGAAATAAAATCTTTAAATTATAGTTTGCTGCAGTCTCTCTCTCTCTCTCTCTCTCTCTCTCTCTCTCTCTCTCTCTCTCTCTCTCTCTCTCTCTCTCTCTCTCTCTCTGTCTCTGTCTCTGTCTCTCTCTCTCTCTTTCTCTTTCTCTCTCTCTCTCTTTCTCTCTCTCTTTCTCTCTCTCTCTCTCTCTCTCTCTCTCTCTCTCTCTCTCTCTCTTCATTTATATGAGTTGTGTGCATTTATTATCTCACTGAAACGTACTAAGGAAAAACTCAAGTTGAAAATATAAATATACATATATGCAAGTGACATGCTGTAAGGTGCAGGCACTCGCGTTTCTCCACAATCACCCGTCCTCTTTTACCAGAAACTTCAATCTCTCATCACCTTCCTGGCCACTCTATCAGTCAATTAAGTTTTTCTGCATATGACAACCTTTGTCTTTAACAGCCTTGATTTTCTCGGTTGTACCGTTCTTCTCCGGGAAGTCGGGGTATGACAATGGCTATCACTTTTGTCTGCCGGCCCTGTGGTCATATTCCCGAACACACCTTCAACTCCTGACCCCCCCCCCCCCCCCCCCCCCCACTTTTTTCATTTATCTGGGCTCTCATGTCGACTCAGGCTATAAATGGGTACCGGAAAATGTTCTGGGAAGTAAAGGCTGCAGACTTGATATTGACCACATCACCGATCTATTACCGATCAGTCTAAACTTATGGATCCAGCACCACATACCCAATGCAGCTTGTAGCGTGATAAGAGCACTTTACTCACACCCTTCTCCGCACCCGTTTGTTTCATAAGATGACCACAGAATGACGATCGTGTCCTCGTATGAGTACTACCACGAGCTTGTGAATTCACTTCTTGAAGTATTTGTGTGTGTGTGTGTGTGTGTGTGTGTGTGTGTGTGTGTGTGTGTGTGTGTGTGTGTGTGTGTGTGTGTGTGTGTGTGTGTGTGTGTGTGTTTTTTTTTTACCGTCCATGGGATTCGTAGCATTCTGTCAGGAAACCACATCTCTGTTGTCTTCAAGTTTCTTGCTACAGTCTTTACTGAATGTCCATGATTCAGTAGTATGGACAAACGTAAAACGATATATACATGTGTGTGTGCGTTTCTGTTTCGACCATGCCACGTGGCCAAGCCATCCAGGTATTTACTTCTAGGTCTTCCTCTTGGTCTGTTCCTTTCGGTCTTGCCAGTTGTCACCAAGTTCTCCAATTCATTTCTTCTCATAACATGCCCAAAAAATTCTGACTGTCTACGTCTAATGACTCTAATCAGTTTACGATCTTCATTTGTTTCTTGAAGGACTCGTTCATTGGTTTTTCTGTCTGTCCATGGTATTCTTTGCATTTTCCTCAAAAACCACATTTCCACAGCCATCAGATGTTTTTCATCTTGACTGCTCATTATCCAAGTTTCACATCTATATTAAAGTACAGGTTCTATGTAGCACATCAACACTCTTTTTCTCAATTCAATCGACATCTTTTTATTTGTCAGTATGTTTTTCATCTTGCTAAAGGCTACTTTTGCCATGGCGATTCTTGTTCTAATCTCTTCAAGGCATCTCCCATCAGATGTTATTACTGTTCCGAGATCATTGTACCTATTCACTTGTTGAAGAATATTCCCATTTACTTGTATATCACATTGTGGTATTTCGTTCTTCCTAGTGACGACCGTAATCTGTGTCTTTTTACAATTTAATTCTAACCCTAGTTGTTCACTGTGTGTAACAACCGCATCTACTAAATGTTGCATGTCATCTTCATTGTCTGCAATCAATACTGTGTCATCTGCATATCTAATGTTATTGATGCATCGTCCCCCAATGTTGATTCCTTCCATATCTTCTATATTTCTGAAAATATTTTCACTGTACAGGGAAAACAGATCTGGAGACATTTCACATCCCTGTCTCACACCTCTCTTAATAGGCTGATACTGACCTACTTCATTATCAACTGTTATGGCAGCTTGTTTCCAATATATGTTCTTTACAAGTCTAAGGTCTTTTCCATCAATTTGTAGATCTTCAAGCATCCTTATCATGTCGACATGTCTCACTTTGTCGAAAGCCTTTGTGTAGTCAATAAAGCAAAGGTGTAGATCTTGTTTACGTCTAAAGAACGTTCGATTACGGTTCTCAGTATGTACACAGCATTTACTGTACCCTTGCCTTTTACATATACACATATATATATATATATATATATATATATATATATATATATATATATATATATATATATATATATATATATATATATATATAATGAGTGAATAACTATTTGGACATTAGAAACAGTACTCGGTCAGCTTTTAGGAAGAGCGAGGACAACATTTATCTGAACAGCTAACAATTCCACCCAGTCGTTAATTCCATTTACCACAGACAGTTGGCCTTGTGACTTAAGTTAAAATTCCACTTTCTTGAAACTAATTAAATAGCGATGTTCAGAGTGTATTTTAGGAGGTAGTTTAATGGTGCCTAATCTGTTTACTATCGAGCTTGGCGTTAACTTATCTTTTGCAAGTCAATATTTATTTTCTTGCTGCTATTTTGCTTTTAAAACGTTGTCATCTTTTTATTGCATCACATTCTTTTTTACAGCCGCCGTGGCGCATTCCCTAGCACGTTTACCTGCCGTCCTGGTGGTCTTGTGAATCCCCAATGAAAGTAATTATCTAAACTAGTGACTTGGACTCCCAAGGTGACCCAATGTAACACGGACACCAGGTAATGTCCTGAGAAGTACAGGTCACTAGCGAGATAGTTACCACATACACTCTCGAATGTCGATTGATATATACAAATACAGGGTTAGCGTCATATACCCATTACAACATCAGGCGTAGAATTGTTACCTGTTTACTTACACGCTGACAATAATTCACACGTTGATGATACATTGATCACCATACATTGCTATACAGTGCAGTTTTTAAGAATGAGATGTTTGTTTGTCTAGCCACTTTTTAGATTGTTAGTCTAGCTTCACGGCTAAGGGTCGTCTCCATAATGCTCCGTTCTTGTGCCAGTGATTATCTCACTAAATGCTCCCCACTGCCCCATGTGAAAAGTGGAACAGACAAGAGTCTCGACAAACCAACATCCCGCACAGGTATACTATGCATAAGGCCGCTGCCAAGAATGCCGACACAAAAGTCCGCCACAAAAGTCCGCTACAGTTCGTCGTCGATGGAAGCGGCACTCACTAAAAAACCAGCAGCCACAAATTACTGCATAGGGAAACCCAGTTAGTTCAGGGACCGGCCGGCATATACCCATTACAACATGAAGGGTAGAATTATTACCTGTTTACTTACATTCTTCATTATACCTCAGAATGTCAATAATTCATATGTTGATGACACATTGATCATCACATATCGCTAAACAGTGCAGTTTTTACGAATGAGATGTTTTTTTTGTCTTGCCATCTGTGTTACTATCACAGCAGAGTTGTCCCAGTAAGCCCCGCTAGCGTAATGGCTAGACGCTGGGGTGCCAAAGCGGTGGTCAAGGGTTCGAACAGTATCGGGGCGGGTTTGGATTTTTCGAATCGACCTGTGCTGCCAGGTCGACCCAGTCTAAAGTAGGTACCAGAGAAGTAAAGGCGACCTGTGAGTGCCGACTGGTCTATTAAAGTATAAGTCTAACACCATATGCTCAATGCGCCTTAAACCGCGTGAAAGGATCATTTACTTATTTCTTCTAATGTAGTAAAGCTACGGTAGCCCACGCCGTAGTGAAGGAGTTCCGAACGCAATACGCAATCCCGCATACCGCGTTCCATAATTTATAAAATGTTCATGAAACTCTTAGAGGGTTTCACTATTTGTATAGAATTCTGCCTCATTCAGTCACAGTGATCAAATTGATACCTTTTTAGAAGAATTCATCCCTCTCAGTGTTCAAATACAAACAAACCATTATGACGTACTTCCGGTGCAGATATGTGAACAGCGAGAAAGTCATTTTATCTCTGTGGGTATGAAGCCTTAAGAAGATGTTTAAACAATTACGCATTTTTAAATTACCACATTTGCACTGCATTCCTCATGGTATCTAAAGCAAGAGTTTATTTTACTAAACTAACTCAGAGTTTGGCCGAGGATATCAATCTCGTAATATTCTGAAGTGCACTAATGAAGCTCTAGTAGCATAGAGCTTGTCAGCTCAAATACCAAGAGTTGCCAGGACATATACTATGTGGCAGCGTAAAGTTGTGGCCAACGTGGGAGTAAACAAGCTGTCAGTAATGTGAAGTATAAACAGCAGGTTGTATTTATCGGAGAGAGGCTAGATGAGATAGGGATAAGGTGAGTTAAGATAGAAACAAATGTCTGTAAGAGATAAAGTGAGGGGAAGAGACCAAGAAGTATGTGTTAGAGAGATACAGTGAGAAACAGTAGGAAATGGAGACTCAAGATTCTGTGTGAGAAAGGTAGCAGAGATAATGTGCCTCAGAAAAGTCAGAGTGAAGAAGAAGAAAGAAAGAAAGAAAGAAAGAATGAAAGAAAGAAAGAAAGAAAGAAAGAAAGAAAGAAAGAGAAAGAGTGGAGAGCGAGAGACGATCAACATAGGAGCACTTTCAATAAGATAGCGGTGGGAACGATTAGTAGTGTGACTCTTCGCTGGCTGTTGAACGAGTGGACGGAGCGCATATGGGAATGTCCTGAGTGCAGTGATGTCGGTTCTTAACTCAACTCAACTCAACAACAGTTCTTACACAAATATACCCAGATTTATTTTACGTTTTCTAATCTTTCTCACTTTATCCCGCTATTTCATACATTGTTTTTCTTCTATATTTTCATACCTATTTTCCTCAGTACTCGAGGCGCTCCTGTCTGGGAAATTGCCAGTACTAAGGACACTACTTTCTGAACTTAGCAGTCAGCATAAGGTCACCATACAGTGGATACCATCCCACTGTGGAGTACCCGGGAACGACAGAGCTGATCAATTGGCTAAGGAAGGAGCCAAAGAAGAACAGCCTGATGTGCCTGTAACATACCACCAAAAGAAAAGAATGATCAAATCAGTCAGAAAGCCACCAAAACGTGCTCAAGATGACTACCACTTTATGGATAGACCAGAACAAGTCATTATTCTGCGCCTCAGAACAGGGCACAATAGATTACGCAACCACATGTATACAAAATTCAAGATTGGTGAAACAGCCATGTGTACATGTGCATTGGCGTCGCAGACAGCAGAGCACATACTCCAAGACTGCCCAAAATATAACATATCTAGGCAAACCTTCTGGCCTAGAGAGACTACAGTGGAAGATAAACTCTATGGACCGCTGTGTGGACTGAAAAAGACAGTTCAATTCATACAAGAGACAGCACTGCAGTTATAGACATATTTCAAGCGAACGAAAGAAGAAGAAGAATACCTATTTTCCCTTACTTTTCCTCGCTCATTTTCTAACGGCTCACTTTTCATGTGTGTGTGTGTGTGTGTGTGTTTGTGTGTGTGTGTGTGCGCGTGCGTGCGTGTGTGTGGGGGTGGGGGTGGGGGAGAGGGGGTGTCCCGATTTTCAAATATTCAGCATCACACACCACTACAAAAATTTAATAAATCACCATCATCATCATGTGCCATGTCGATAAGCGTGGGCGGACTTGTTTCCCCATCTTACTCGATCACAAGAGTCGCGGATCAGCTGGGTTTTTCTATACCGACCATGCCGCAAAGCCATCCAGGTATTTACTTCTCTGCCTTCCCCCTTGGTCTCTTCCCCTCGAGCTTGACAGTTGTCATCATGTTATCCAATTTATTTCTTCTCATAACTTGACCAAAAATGTGTGTCTGTCTACGTCTAATTTCTCTAATCAATATACGATTTTCGTGTGTTTCTTGTAGGACTTGGTCATTGGTTTTTCTGTCTGTCCATAGTACTCTTTGCATTTTCCTCAGAAACCACATTTCCAGAGCCATCAGATGTTGTTCAGCCTGTTTGCTATTTGTCCACGCTTCACATCCATACAAAAGCACATGTTCTATTAACACCTCAACGCGCTTTATCTCGTTACAAATGACATCTTTTTATTAGTCAGTATGCTTTCCATCTTGCAAAAGGCTACCTTCGCCATGGCGATTCTTGTTCTAATCTCTTCAAGGCATCTTGCAACAGATAATATGCATGTTCCGAGATAATTGTATCGATTCACTTTTTTTAAGAATATTCCCATTTACTTATATATTACATTGTAGTATTTCCTTCTTCCTAGTGGCGATCATAACATGTGCCTTTATCTCATATCATCTCATCAGGTTCCTCCTGTACCTTGCGGTGTCGAGGTGAAGTATAAACAGCGGGAGAGTGCCAGTGTATGGGCTTCATATATCGAGGTTCCCATGGTCTCTGTAATTCCTGTTTTACTTGTGCTAATTTTCAAGCTGTGTTCCATACACACTTCGTTCAGACTATTTATGTGGTCTTGTAATTCAGCTTCTGATTTTGCTATTAATGCCTGATCGTGCGCAAATAACAGTTCTTTAATATTGTGATTTGCCGTTGGATCTTATTCTCTGTTCTGTTCTTCATGCGGTTTTGTTACGGTCTCTCTTTAGCTGCTTTCTTTACATATGCTGTCTATAACAGTTAAAAGCAAGAAGGAGGGGGGGGGGGGGGGGACACAACCTTGTCGTATTCCGGATCTTATGGTGAATTGTTTTGAGTATCCTGCATTAATTCTTACCGTACATTAACTGTTGGTGTATACGTTTCTACATAATTTTGTTACCTGTGTACACTCCATATCTTTTCAGGATTTCTCATAGCCTGTTTCTATCAACTCTATCAAATGCCTTTTCTTGGTCGACAAAGCCGAACTAGAGTATCTCATTAAATTCGACCGATTTTTTTTCTATTTATTGTCTAAGAGCAAAGATGACATTTGTGCATCTTTTGTTTTTCCTAAATCCAAGTTGTATTTCGCATAGCTGGGGTTCTGTTATAGGTCGTAGTCTTTTCTCTAGAATTTTGCAAAATATTCTCCTTGCATGACTCAAAAGGGAAATCCCAATGTGAGTAGTATACAATGTGGTATTAGAAGCGTAAATCTGGAGCCGGTTCAGATTTGTGACGTAATATTTTGCTATATGAAGAGTATGGCTCCAGATCGGAGACATCACAAACCGACTCCAGAACGGACCTCATTTTTGACAAATTGGCGGGTATTTTGGGGGTACTTCTGGTTGACTACTTCTGGTTGACTACTTCCTGTTGACTACTTCCGGTTGCCTCCCGATCAACGGTGTAGATACGTGACAAGTATTTTATGGGACTCAATCCTGTTCCTAAGCCGCCGGTCGCGCGCCGCCCTCTCCGCCTGCCGCCAGCGCGGCCGCCCGCGTGTCCTCGAGCTGAATTGAATAATGAAAGAGTCGGGGGTGGACGACCAGCCACGAATCATATTATATTTTGACAATGCCTCAAAGAAAGTCAACGTGAAAACATTCGAAGCGGGTGCCTTGGCTACGTTTAGCGCGAATATGAAAGAGATATTAGGACTTCCCTCCTCGAGGATATCACATGCCAACCCAATAATGGAAGGGCAAGCGGTGATAGACCTGAATAACGACCTGAAAAAAATATCTACGTCTACTACGAGCTCATAGCGGCTGGTCGTCCAACTCCGACTCTTTCATTATTCGATTCAGCTCCGCTATAAACGCGTCTGGTGAGCTGTATAGACATTGGGGGACACAGTTTTCTGGAATGTCCTCTGCTTAGTGAGGTGTATCTTATCCATACTTCATGCTCTAGCACATTGCAGTAGTAGTTGGGAAATTGAATTTCGGCCAGACTCACTTCGTAATGCAGAATCACCTCAATAGTCTGCGGTAACTTGACGAAATAGTACCTGGAGTGTTCTTGGGAAACATGTTCGGCGAAGCACAGCTAGGTAATGTCACGTAGAAACTCATATTTTAGGGTTTGGTAGCATGTAACCCAGACAGCTGCTTAGCAGAGCGATCCACAGCTTGCCCTCGGCTGCGTCGACGCTGTCTCAAGGCAGATTGAATAGTGATACGCCAATGATGGTGTATATAACGACCAGTTGACAGAAGAAAACAATCTCTAGTCGCGGCACTCGCCGACCAAACATGCACCATACCGAGTTTCTTTCCCCTTCTGTGGTATTTTTTGGGTTAGTTTCCACGTTGGTTTCTTCCATTAGTATCTGGTTAGGTCTTAGATCCAGCTGTTCAATGACTTGTAATACCCGAACCACTTGACTAAGTACTCTTTACCACCACCTCGCCTGGGTCGTTCTTATAAGACTGTTTCGACGCGATACACTTGCTTGTCTCCGACGAGTTGTATTTCTTTTCGGTAGAATGAGCCTTGGAGTTGTTCCCCTGAATCGACTTTTAACACATACGTCATCGGACTGGTCTGGTTTATACGATTGACGGTAGACAGTTCTTCTGTCCACGAGGGCATATATCCCTTTTTAAAAGGCTGTTTGGGTTGAGCCAGTCGGACTCGATCACTGGCTGTAAAATACACCTTTCTGTCGATACAGATACAGATTATTCCACACCTCGTTTTGATTCGTATAATTGACTTGCACTGGCGTCATGCGAATACTTCTGTGATACGAGCCGTTGTAGTTTCGAATCAGTTTATATACCACATCGACGTATCGAAGTTTATTGGTCTTGGTGAAATAGTGCCACATTTTTTTTATTTCAGGGTTCGATTGAATCTTTCCACTATCGCGGCTTTCACATCTGCATTCTCAGTGGTAGAGAAATGCACACTTCGATCTTTCAGAAATTTTAAGAAGGGCCGGTTGACAAATTCCGATCTTTTATCAGTCTGAAAATTTATCAGTTGTCTATCAGCAAAAATTTTACTCACGGCGTCCACTAGCTCTTTCCCCGTTTTCTTCTTGATCGGGATGGCTCAAGCATATTTACTAAACACATCGAGACACGTAACTAGGTACGAATCCCATCGTTGTATCTTTGTAATTGTCTCATATCTATTAAGTCGGCTTGAAAGTGTTGATTTATACCACCGGTTATAGTTTGACGCCTCTGGAATAGATGACGGATCGGTTTATGTAAAGTATGCGTATCTTGATGTCGTAGCTGCGTCTTTATCTTCTTCAATTTAGTATTCCGTTTTAGAGCGGCGACTCTGCCGTAGGCTCCTGGTTTCTGAGGGTCGTAGTAATACTTTCATATTTGCGCAGCCATTTTCCCTCTTGGGTGTAGTTATCTTACTCTTCTTCTTATTTCTCCTGAGCTTGTTAGGTGGTGTTGTCTCGACTATTTTGAGCTCGACTACTTGACTTTTAGCCGGTGTTGGTTGAATAGATCTTGGTTTAAGAGGTGTCTCGGCTACTGAAGCCGGTAAAGTGCTGACTTCGGGTTTTTGTTCCTTGATATCCACTGTCCCTAATGGCTTATGTCTGTACTGCTCAAGTCGATTCAGATACCGCTGCAAAGTCTGTTGATACACTCGGGCTTTTTCCCGAGGTTGTAGATCTTCGTTATCCAGAACATGTTGCATTTGCTAATCCAAGTCACGCAAGTTATCTGTTAATGTATCGGGTGGTACGTAGGGTTTTTCCTGCATCCGAGGGTCGATCAAGATCATTTTCTTCATTATAAGCCCACGATGCCTTTAAGCATGTTTAGAATAGGACCTAATAAAGCGCCTATGAAACCACTTTGTTGCAAGATTTGTTTCCTCTTCTTGATAGATAACTTCTTACGCGTGAGCGCTCTCAGACTGTTCTTGTGCCGCGGCAATCGTCTCTGTTGAGCCGGTGCCAGTGGAACATTACCTCTTAACACATTGTGACAGCACTCACAAATTGATTGGACGAGGTCTGGGGACTCCGAATTAATTACGGCTTTCGCGTCAGCCGGCTTCACCTCGCCTAGAAATCGCAGCATGGCCCCGAGACGTTTATTCGGTGGGACATTTTATTAGGGACGTAGACGACTTGACGATGATCGGGAAATATATGACTTCGTAAGCGGTGCTGATCCGGTGTTTCCTGTCGAAGGTCAAAAAGAAAATAACCGCGTGGAGCCGCTGTCGCGTCCTTAAAACTCTCTTGGACATATGAAACGCGGCCTGGGTACATCTGTTTGGCTAGGTTGGTAATCTGAGGCCCGTCACGTGGGTTCTTAAACACCATTAGGTAATGTGAATTCAGACTAATTGTTCTTTGCTCTTTATTCTTCCCAAAAAGATTCTGGACTACACACACAACACTGAGGTTGCGATGATGATTACCTTTAGTAAATAGTTAAGTCACCCTATCATCTGTCTCGGACATTAGGTCATCTATTACCACTAGCCGACGTCTATCGCCTGTCCACTGTTCCATATCCGGTAGACCTTCGTAAAATTGAATGCCCTTCATAGTCTCATACATGAATTGCCATTCTCCTTAGCACCATATAATTTCCTCTGTAATCGAATAGACCATGGCTGATAGATTAGTCATAAACTTTTGCACAAAGACGGATTTTCCACACCCCGTTGGTCCCGCAATCAGAGCCTTAAAAGGGTGTTTCCATCTCGGATCCATGACTAATAATAATCACTTACCCTCTCGCGACAAGTATTTTATGGGACTCGAACCCGTCGCTACACCGCCGGTCGAGCGCCGCCCGCACCTCCGTCACCGCGCCGCCCGCTCCATCTACCGCCCGCGCCGCCCACAGCCCGTGCCGCCGCGCCACCCCACCGCCGCCCGCTCCGACGCCCGCGTGTCCCGGGAGACACACCATGGACCGGAAGTAGTCAACCGGAAGTAGTAATCCGGAAGTAGTCAACCGGAAGTAGTCATACGGAAGTAGTCAACCGGAAGTACCCCCAAAATACCCGCCAATTTTTTTAAAATGAGGTCTCTTCTAGAGTCGGTTTGTGATGTCACCGATCTGGGGCCATACTCTTCATATAGTAAATTATTACGTCACAAATCTGGACCGGCTCCAGATTTATGCTTCACATACCACATTGTATACTACTAATGTGTTGCGTACAATTCTAATCCTAGTTGTTCACTTTGTGCAACAACCACATCTACTAAGTGTTGCAGTTCATGCTCATTGTCTATAATCAATACTGTATCATCCGCACCCCTCTGACGTGTCTTCTTCCTGTCGTGGTAGAGGGGCTTGTGTGTTCCAATGACCCCAAGAGATATGCCGAAGGTAGCACAGCTACATGTCGAACAGGTCAAGGGAAATGAACCAGACCAAGAGACACTCACACCCTTTGCCTTGCAGGTAGACTGAGGACAGGCAGTCAAAGTCCGTATCAGGAGCACGATGCCACCAACTCTTGGTACAGACATATATTCTACGGCTCTCAGCTGAGGGATATGGCTGAACGCCTTTTAGTCAATATCCCCCGGATGTAAGGGCTAGGCCGATACTCACACACTGCAAAATGGAGGTGAGATGCTTGGTCCAGACACTTGTTCTACGGCTCTCAGCTGAGGGATATGAGGGATCCCCCGGATGAGAGGGCCTGGCCATCACTCGCTCTCTGCTGCATGGAGTTAGGTGCTGATCCGGCAGCACATGTAGCCTACCTTGTGAGCACTACTAAAGGTGAAAAAGCGTCCCAGTCCCACGCAATGGTTACAATGCAAGTCTCTATTAAAAACTGAAACCATTGAGTGAGTGTAATCAATGGTGGAGAAACGTCTCATTAACACGAAATGGAACGCTTGGCTAGCGAATCCATTACGTGGATGTCCAAAGCGAAAGCTTGCTGGGCGGATGTCGTCTGCAAACTAAGGTGGGAAAACGTCTCATTAACACGAAATGGAACGCTTGGCTAGCGAATCCATTAATGGAAGTCCGAAGCGAAAGCTTGCTGAGTGGTGATGTCTCATTAACACGAAATGGAACGCTTGGCTAGCGAATCCATTACGTGGAAGTCAGAAGCGAAAGCTTGCTGAGTGGATGTCGTCTCATTAACACGAAATGGAACGCTTGGATAGCGAATCCATTACGTGAAAGTCCGAAACAGAAGCTTACCGAGTGGATGTCGTCTGCAGACTGGCCGTTCCTGGTTTGCGTGGAGAGCGGCAAGTGGCAAACGAAATACCCAATACATGGAAGTGAGGAATTAAAGCAGCCATGAGCAGGACGTGGCGATTCGTTGGGTGAGCCCAGTACCAGAGCACTATGTATCGGCTCTGCAATTATGGAAGCCTTCTTGAATGGCTGTAAATGCCCATGAACTGTCCCTGCCTTCCCTTGAGGGCTGACCGTGAAGTCTTCGGCCGTTCTAACTTGACCAGTTGGGAATTGGACGGCACCACAACAGTGAGAGTCCCCCAGGGCGGCTAATCTTGTTTAAAAACGCCAGCAAAGGTCGGATGTGTTGGCCTAAGGGTTTTGGCCCAAGTGTGCATAACGAGATACACCACAGTTAGGTCTCAAAGAACGCTACGGATGAACATAGAAGAAGAAGTATCATCCGCATATCTAATGTTATTGATGGTTTGACCTCTAATGATTCCTTTCATATAACAAGCTGCCATAAGAATTGATAATGACGTAGGTCAAAATCAGCCTATTAAGAGAGGTGTGAGACAGGGATGTGTACTGTCTCCAGATCTTTTTTTTTTCTCTGTAAAGCGAAAATATATTCAGAAATATAAAAGATATGGAAGGAATCAACATTGGGGGAAGATGCATAAATAACATTAGAAACGCAGATGCTACAGTCTTGATCGCAGACAATGAACAGGACCTGCAACAGTTAGTAGATGCGGTTGTTGCACACAGTGAACAACAAGGGTTACAATGGAATTGTAAGAAGACACAGATTATGGTCGTCACTGGGAAGAAGGAAACACCACAATGTCATATACACGTAAATGGGCATATTCGTAAGCATGTGAATCGGTATAGTTATCTCGGAACAGTCATAACATCTGATGGGAGATGCCTTGAAGAAATTAGAACAAGAATTGTCATTGCGAAGGCAGTCTTTTGCAAGATGAAAAACATACTGACCAATAAAAAGATATCAATTGAATCGAAAAGAAGATTGTTGAAGTGTTACATAGGACCTTACTTTTTCTGGATATGAAGCGTGGATAATGAATAGACAAGCTGAAAAACATCTGATGACTGTGGACATGTGGTTTCTGAGGAAAATGCAAAGAATACCATAAACAGACAGAAAAACCAATGAGCAAGCCCTTCAAGAAACAAATGAATATCGTAAACTGATTAGAGACGTTAGACGTAGACAGTCACAATTGTTTGGACATGTTATGAGAAGAAATGAATTGGAGTCCCCCAATTTTTCCCACTGTACAAGTTTGCAACCTCTTTCATTCTGTTCCCCTAATCCATATTTGCCCACTATGGATCCGTCCTGTTGATTTCCAACTTTGCCATTAAATAAGTGTAAATAATACAGAAAAGTAAATATTTACTTCTTTCATCTGGGAAAATATGGTTGACATGCAATATGAAGAATATTCAGAAGTTTGAAACAGGAATTAAAATATTTACTTAACATTTCACTCACTTCTAATCTCCAGACGTCGCGATGTTAAATTAATCACCGAGGAACTATATCACAGAACAAGTATATATTACACCTGAGCCCTCTCAGGAACGAGAATGAATTTGGCATTAATTTTATGGATGAAGATTATTATTTTCCATTAATCGGACAAACAGTTGTCTTTTTGGGTTTCTTTGGCGAGCTAATTTGCCTGCTTCGTCCTGTGTTTCAATATTAGAAACTGGGGTAACATTCAAACTTCTCATCACGTCTTGTGCTTCTTGTCCACCGCATGGTGCATGACGTCATCCGAGGTATCTCCCCTTGGTATTCCATTGCACATGCTTGTAGTTTCATGTAGGGTGTCTTTGTCTTCCAGCCACACCTTGTTCTGAAAATAGCTGTCACAAGTATTTTGAGCTTGGTGGCTTTCGCTACCGGTAGACTGTATCCATCCATCCATACATCATGTGCCATGCCGGTAAGCATGGGCGGTCATTCTGCCATCTCACTCGATCACCAGAGTCGTGGATCAGCTCCGTGTTTCTGTCTCGATCATGCCACGTAGCCAACCCATCCAGGTATTTACTTCTCGGTCTTCCCCTTGGTCTCTTCCCTTCGATTTTGCCAGTTGTCACAAAGTTCTCCAAGTCATATCTTCTCATAACATGCCCATAAAGATTTGACTGTCTACTTGTAATGACTCTAATCAGTTTACGATCTTCATTTGTTTCTTGAAGGACTTGTTCATTGGTTTTTCTGTCCCTCCATGGTAAAGACTGTATAACCCATAATTATTATTATTACCGCCGAGAAAGAAGTGATATGGTAGGAAAATTCAATTCAATATTGTTTTCAGAGTCTGGGAAGGTTCTATGACGTAATAAATAAAAATTAAGTTCCAATTCAGCCACAGGCGCATTACCAATCTAGGCCTAATTTTCGTGGCGAAGTGGTCAAGCCGTCTGCCTCGCGCTCCGAATGTTGTGGTTTCGATACCAGGCTACGTCTTTCGGTTCACAAGTGCATGTTTCTCGGAGACTCCTTGGGGTCGTCGCTGGAGCTACGGAGTTCGTTCTTTGTGCGACGCTTTCGGTAGGCCGCCCTGCAGAAAGCGACCGAGCCATGTGGGATAAAACCCGGTGCAATTAAGTCGATCCTCTCGACTCTTAAGACTTTTATGGCCTAATTTATGGCTGTCCGTATGTTCTGTGCTGAATCATGGCCTCGTTTCATCCTATTGTGCCTTCCGCAAAGTTTTTAGTACATCTCTTGCACACCCTGTTGGTTTCGGAACATGGGATACAAAGTGAGAGCTTTGCAACACAGACGCGTGAAGATGGCACTTTTGGTATGTGGTCGAGAGAAAATTCTGGCACCAGTCTCACCCCGGTAGACCATCATAGACGCAAGCCTATTACAAGACACAGATGACCTGAACGTCAATGCATCGAACACAAAACTGTAATCTCACAATATTCCAGAGAATTCCCAACCAGTGAACCAGCAAACTAATCAAAGCTTATAAATTATTATTTATCCTGTCTCCGTTGGGTTATTAAATTAACCACTGTCATTTAAAACTGTCATTTGCTGCCAATACTGTATCTGCGGTGTATGCGGGTTTTTGAACCTGATGAATTAAGGCCGCCTGGCTAGTGAAGTAGCCGCGAACTGTTCAGGTTAGGATTTTCTTTTTGTCCCCGGCAGAAAACAAATCCCACACCTTACCGAGGATCCGAACGTGGGCCTCCTGAAGGAGAATCCGGCGTTATAGCCACTCGGCCAGCCCCTCCTCCTAACTACCACTGTGTGTTTAAATTGTAATTCTTCTTTATCATCATCATCAAGTGAGTTGCGTTGCATTGTTTCGTCAAGTATTTAACTCAGTGCAACCGACTTCGACACACACTTTGGGATCTGCTTTCCCCAGTCATTGAATGTCCACGAGTCTTTACTACACGGAGGCAGGTTTTTGTATCACTTCGCCTGATCCCTATCCGTTGACCTGTCCGATACTTGCGATCGTATCTGTCCAGCCGTCGGCATAGATCTTCTGTCACTACAAGGTGGGTACATAGCAGAGGGGGATACTTCTTCCACGGCCTCGATCACATTTAGACTCCTCGTTAATAATTTAAGGACGCGAAGGTGTTATCATGTTTTGGTACATGATTGCCTTCTGTAGCACTCAGCAAAATGATTCAGATGTCTCCATCTCTAGCACACTTCTCCTGCTTGTCACAGTGTCGAATCGGTACAATTATCTCGGAACAGTCATAACATCTAATAGGAGATGCATTGAAGAGATTAGAACAAGAACCGCCATGGCGAAGGCGGTCTTTTACAAGATGAGAAACATACTGACCAATAAAAAGATGTCCTTTGCAACGAGAAAAAGAGTGTTGAGGTGCTACATGGAACCTGTGCTTTTGTATGGATGTGAAGCGTGGACAATGAACAGACAAGCTGAAAAACATCTGATGGCTCTGGAAATTAGGTTTCTAAGGAATACCTCAAAGAATATGGGAAGGGCAAAGAATACCATGGACAGACAGAAAAACCAATGACCAAGTCCTACAAGAAACAAATGAAAATCGTAAACTGATTAGAGAAATTAGACGTAGACAGTAAAAAATATTTGGTCACGTTATAAGAAATAAATTGGAAAAACTTGGTGACAACTGGCAAGATAGAATTGAATAGAACAAGTGGAGGGCAGAGAAGTAAATACCTGGATGGTTTGGCCACGTTGTATGGTCGAGACAGGAACACAGAGCTGATCCACGACTCTCGTGATCGAGTGAGATAGCAAAACATTACCGCCCACGCTAACCGGCATGGCACATGATGATGATGACATGGTTGGCCCTTTTATTTAAATTTAAATTGTCAATTACAGTATAAAAGTCACCTATGCCCATATATTTTCATTTATTATCTGAGGATTATTTAAAAACTATAACGAGAACCCAAATGAAACAAACAGTGAGACACAAGTTACCAGTTCTAGATACTTGTTTTCTATTCTTTAAGTGTTCGTTTCTCTAGTACAGTTTTGGTGGTTTGAAATTGGATGCAGCCGTACATGTTTACTTGTGTTATTATTGTCCGATGTTGTGCAGCACTATAGGAGCTAGACTAGAGCGACATGTGGGGGTGGGTGGGGTGCGAACTGGGATATTGACAAAGGAGAATAGTTAAAAAGCATAGAACTGTTGTTACTTATAGCTACACTTTAAGGTTGATACCTTTGCTCCGTGGCGAAGAGTTTACGGACGTGATTCGTAATCCCGTACACCCGGGTTCGAAACACAGCGGTGCTGGTTTTTTCTAGAAAGGTAAAGGTGCCGGTCGCTCAGAAAGCAATGGCAAACTACTGAGCGTAATCTTGCCAAGAAATCAACTACAGTGGTAAAATGCTGGTGTTGACAGCGATGTCCTGTAAATAGGATATACAATATATATATATATATATATATATATATATATATATATATATATATATATATATATATATATATATATATATATATATATTCTTCTTCTTCTTCTTCTTCTTCTTCTTCTTCTTCTTTTTCTTCAGCATTCCGAGCCATTGAGGTTCTTTGCTGCAGATACAAGCCGTCTTCATTCGTCTCTCTGGTGGACCTTTTCTTGCCAGTCGTTGATTCCAAGTGCTTGTAGATCTGTATATATATTATCTCTCCACCGTCTTCTTGGTCTACCTCGGGGTCTACGGTCATTTATTTCCTGAGTGTAAGCAAGTTTTGTTTCCCTATTATCTTCCATTCTTTCTATATGCCCCAGCCGTTGAGCCTATTAACCTTCATGATACCAGTGATTAGCCGCGACTTAAACAGATCATAAATGTCTTTGTTGCTTCTTCTTTTCCACTCTCCACTTTGTATATCCCTAATGGGCCCAAAGATGCGTCTTAAGACGTTGTTCTCAAAGGTTTGTAACAACATGTATCAGATACTGCCGTTGGGATATAAAATGTTAGCCCTTCCCATATTCTAGCTTATGACAGGTGAGATGAGGCAACAGTACCCTTTCTCGTTGTTGTTGTTGTTGTTGTTGTTGTTGTTGTTGTTTGTCCATCAAGAATGATGATGACCATTCATTTCATCCAGTGGGGTTGAAGGTGTGGAGCCGTGGGTTCTAAGATGGCTGATAAGGCCTATTTTGGCTCGAAATGTTCTTTGACAATGTGGGCAAAGAATGCTTGACGTCTCTGGAGGAGGATTTCCTGCAGTGGTTTTTCTGTCCTGCCTTTTCTTCACAGCTCTTGCAGTCCTGGTTGCCTCACATATGACTGCACCTTTGCGCAATGATGCACGCCACGAATTTCGGTCTCTGGCTGCAGCCTCCCAGGTGTCATGATGAATTCCAAAAGCATTCAGTGAAATTTTCAGAGTGTCTTTAAAACGTTTCCTCTGGCCACCTTCGGAGCGTTTACCACAACGCAGTTCGCTGTAAAAAAATTCGTTTAGGGAGCCTGTGATCTGGCATGCGAGTCAAGTGACCAGCCCAGCGAATCTGATTCTTCATCAGTAGAGTGTGGATACTGGGCATGGATGCTCTTTCTAGGACTTCAGTGTCTGGAATCTTGTCTTGCCATTTAATCTTCAGTAGCTTCCTTAGGCAGACTGTGTGGAAGTGGTTTAATTTCCTAGCGTGTCGCTGATAAACAGTCCAGGTTTCACAAGCATATAGCAGTGTGGATAATACAACTGCTTTGTAGACTTTTAGCTTTGTTTGCAGGCTTATTCCAGTTCTGTCCCATACATTCTTGTACAGTCTGCCAAAGGCTGCACTGGCCTTGGAGATTCTTGCATTCACTTCGTCATCGATTGTGGCAGCTTGTGACACGGTGCTGCCAAGATAGGTGAATTTGTCCACAACACTTAGTCTATGATCATTCACTTTGATATTCGGCACAGTGTGATTATTCCCTGGAGCTGGCTGGTACATAACTACAGTCTTCTCCAAGTTGATATTGAGCCCAAAGTTGGCACAGGCATGTGAGAAAGCTGAAACATTATGTTGCATGTCCGCCTCTGAGTTGGCGTATAGAGCGCAATCATCAGCAAACAGGAGCTCTCTGACGGTGCCGCTGTTAATTTTGGTTTTAGCTTTCAGCCTTCTGAGATTGAATAACTTTCCATCCATACGGTAGTTGATGTCTATTCCAATGTCGTCGTTCTCGAAGGCATTCATCAACATGGCTGAAAACATGAGGCTGAACAGTGTTGGTGCCAGGACACATCCTTGCTTCACTCCATTGGTGACAGGAAAGGGTTCAGACAGTTCACCATTTTCCTGTACTCTTGCCTGCATGCCGTCATGAAATAGCCGCACTATTTGGACAAACTTTCGTGGACAGCCATATTTTGCCATAATCTTCCACAGTCCTTCTCTGCTGACTGTATCAAAAGCCTTGGTAAGGTCAATGAAAGTGGAGAACATTTCGCAGTTCTGTTCCTGACATTTCTCTTGCAGCTGCCTTGCAGCGAAAATCATGTCAACAGTTCCACGTCCTTTTCTGAAGCCACATTGACTCTCAGGAAGAAAACCTTGATCGAGATGGGCTGTGAGGCGATTGAGAAGAATTCTGGCGAGTATCTTCCCTGCAATTGAAAGCAAGGAGATGCCTCGGTGGTTGTCACAGGATTGGTGGTTTCCTTTACGTTTGTAAAGGTGGACTATCGACGCGTCCTTAAAATCTTGTGGCATGGTCTCGTTCATCCATATGTTTGTGAAGACTTGGTGAAGCTGCTCTGTTAGGACCGGCCCACCTGCCTTGTATATCTCTGCTGGGATGGAGTCAGGACCAGGTGCCTTGCCGCTGGAGAGTTGCTGGATGGCTTTGTTTATTTCCACTATGGTTGGCAGGTCATCAAATGTCTCATTGGTGGGAACTTGAGGAAGGCCTTTCTCGTTACTTTTCCTTCACTCACAATTCCCGGGAAAGTATTAGAGTTGCCTTGAGGCTTGGTCGACCGCAGTTTCGGGAAAATATTTCTGCCTCTATTGGGGATTGAACCCTCACCACTGTCATGTCAGTCAGACGCACCAACCACTGTGCTACCACGGCTCCAATGCTGACACAGATCAATGACATATTCTATCCACTTGGAATATTTCTTCTGGACTTAGAAAATGTTTCCTTTCCTGGATTGTTTGACACTAATGTCACGTGGATCCATTTCGTCTAGCAGCCGTTCTCGTTTGTTTTGTCGTTGTTTTTCTTTTTGTTCTTTTTTTTCGTTTGAGGGGCTGTGAAGTGTAGTTTAATTTACTATACTTGTCGTGTATGACACCGTTTATTTATATCGATATTTTTACTGTCTAATGGTTTGAGCAGCTAAGTGATTTGTTTTGTGTGTTTTTTTTCCCCCTCTTTTTTTTAATTTATCGCACATGTTTATTTCATCTTGTTCAATTCCCGTCCCATGTAGCTTCTATAAACCAGTCCTCTCATTTTGCTAACGCATCATGATTTGCAGCACCCTAATGTATGTTGTGTTAGACTCTAGACGTGTATGCTAAACACTCTCGCTTTCGTCAACAAGTCTCCAACAGATTTCAAGTCTCTTTCTCAAAGGCAGTTTTGCATTTCGACTCGTTTGGTTAGTGCATCTTATGCAGAGCTGCTGACTTCTTTGCATTCTAGAAAGATTTTAAGCGTGAATACTACGGGACAGGTCGTTGCGCGCTTGTCTTCGTGTCCTGGTAATTCGTAGGGAACTGCCGTTGTCTTGTCCCTTGTGGTGAATTCTGATCTCCCGTTCACTGATTCTAGCGCCTCGGGTAGTTTAATGTATTTCTGTATGGGAAAGTGAATTCTCCTATGGCCAGTTCACTGAAATTACAGAAGCTAAAAATGTCTCTCTTTCCATTCCGATGTTATTGTTTATTTCCCCATTCTGAATCAATTTGTTGTTGCTCGTGTATATTCAGACGTTTGCATTCGTATCACCTTTCACTATCGGTATATCTCTCCTGGGTGCGTTGTTTTATGTTAGTTCGTGCTTATTCAGGGAAGCGGTTCTATTTCATTTGGTTTGTGTCTTTCGCTATTTCAATTATTTCTTGTGCACTGGCACTTAGGGGCAGCTTTTGTAATCTCATTTTATGGAGCTTATATAGGAAATTACTGTTTGTGGTCATTTTGACCCAATAAACACAATATATGAATATATTTTTACTATTAGAAATGTTTGATTGGAAAAACAGAATGCTTTTAGATAATGTGCAGTTTTCAAATAAACAGTATTCCAAAAATAAAAATAAGTTAAGAAAACAGTTCTTAAGAACTATAATGTATTGTACGGAAGTGTAACACGGACAATTAGAATATAAGTGAGGAATTATATGGCAGCTGTGGAAATGTGGGAGATGTAAAGATCTTGTATGCGCTTTTTCCAATACGCTTTGTACGTTGATATTCATCTCCCTAAGGTTGTTCTTGATACCATCAGTCCATCTTTTACATGATCCTTCCCTTGATATTTATCCATTATATTTCTTCAATGTGGCTCTATGTGGCAGATCGTACCGGGGCATTCTTGTGAGATGGCAAACCGTTTCGAAAGTCTGAGTCAGAATAGACATCAGGTAAAGCGAGGTGACTAGCATGCTTGCCTTCCTGCTGGATGGTCAGGTGAGTAATGCCCAGTGAGGTAGGAAGCTTGATATTTAATTAATTATTAGGTAAATAACTGTGGGAAAACAGAAGAAAAAGTAGAGTAGCGTCTGTCCGAGTGGCTAGAACGGAAGACTCCCATTTTGGAGACAATGGTTTGAATCCTAAGTAAGGTGATGGATTTATTTTCTGTATGGGGAAAACAAGAAAACCCTAACCTGCACCATTTGCGGTGACTGCACTAGTCAGGCTGCCATCAATTCTTCACTCAAGAACCCCCCCCCCCCCACCCGCGCCCCTTCCTACACGGCAAAGTACTACAGGCATAAATTACAATTTGACTGACAGTTTTGACTGATATTTAATGGCTGCACTGTTTCATCATATCAGTAATTATAGCATCTCCTAAGTGGATGAGCGACTTAAAAGTAGAGGTAGTGACGTCCAAATCTCGCTCGTGCATACATCTTTTGTTTTTCAGAAAATAAGAAAAGGATGATATACTGCACCTTGGTCCCAATGGAGTGGATCGATCACACGTCCAGCCTTCTCGAACACGGGTGAAAAACCAGAAGGAACCCCTGTTCATGTTGCACGCTATACAACTCTCCCGACAGTTGGCAATCAAAAACATCATGCCGAATAGGCTGCTTTTCATATTACATTTTAAAATGAGGATGCCTACCCACAAATAAAGATTATCTATAGTATATGCGATTCTAGTATACGCACATTTAGAACATCGCTGGCGCTACAGAATTCGTGCATTGTTATGAGATGCTACTGGTGTGATATGTAACAGCAGATAAAAGCACAAATGGGAGTATCTGTGTATGACGAAATCGATCATTACTCAACAACAAACACAATCTAAATATTTCCTATTGGCAAATGTAACATTTCTTCTTTTTTTTTCCCTTGAGGCCAGTGTCAAATATTTCGTGTTATTTCTTTCTTGACCGTCTTGTGCATGTCTACTTTCATATCTAGTTTATTAGCTTCTGCATCGCAATACTCGGATTTATGTTATCATGCCATCTTCCAACATTCTATCTGGCCCCCTTTTCGAGAAGTAATAGAATAACTCCAGTAAATCAAACGAACTGTCCAGTGAAAAGTCAGTATTGAAGAAGATTGGTTATTAAGACAAATAAAATTCCGAACAATGATATATGTTGGACATGTAAGAAGATATGAATGTCTGGCTAAGATAACCACGGAGGGAGGTGTGCCAGGATATTGGAGAAGAGCGAGACCGCAGCATAGATGGGTTCCAGATGTGATAGGTAATTTACACATGAAAGCAACGGAGACTGGACATCTGGTTTATGATAGAGCCATTTTGACAGACTTTTATGGGCGGGAAAGTTATGCATTGGAATAGCCACTGGATGATGGATGATGATGAATTCAAATTTATATATAAGTAACAACGTGAACTGCATCAGTTTAAAACACAAACTAATCCAAAATTGAAACTGAAACACGAAAACGGGAATATATATCACGCTTTTGAATTAATCAGACGAAGTTAATATAAATGTATTTTACTTGCAATATATATACTGCCCGTCCCAAATATCTCAAATGAATATTAGCTATTACAACTCTAGAAGAGAAAGGAAGCGAGGGAAGCTCTACCATGCTTATATAAAGAACTGTCATTGAGCACACGTATGATAGCACTGTATTTGCTAAGGGGTTTAAATTACCTGTATATAGAAATAAAATTGTATGTGCAAATGTGTAGGGAAGGCAGGGTAGTGCAGTGGTTATACGATATTCCTGCTGCTCCAGTGGTCGTGTGTTCAAATCCTCTACGAACCTGGGACATTTATTTATTGACTTGGGCTCTCTGGACGACCTGGTAAGATGTACGAGAAAATTTCCTGGAAAGTAAAAGCGATCGTTGTGATATTTACCACATCACCCACGAGGCCGATCCTACTGATAATATGGGGCTAGCAATCATGATCCGCCGGAGAAATCCCGCTCACCGCTCTCGAAACATAGTTGCGGGCGATTTAGAAGCAGACCATCTTGTGCTAGTCTTCATACAATGGTATCAGCATCGGTCGTTTTGAAAGGAACGTATAGCAAATCACAAATTGTCAAAACATGCTAGGGTTGACTGCAAGGTCCTGTAAATGATATGCTAATACCTAGTACTTCTTATGGTATGAAAAGGAGTTCTTTATTGTGTTTAAACATTTGCCCATTACGACACATGGCGTGAAAATAGGTCATGTACATTATTACAAATGATTAAGCTTTACAGAACATTTTGAAGCAGTAAAATCGAGCATTTTCTTGAATGTTCCGTCGAAATGCGATGTTAAAATGCAAAATGTCCGTCTTGGCTTTGTTAATAGCGATGCATACGTGTTCGACGGCATCTATTTGGATAAAGTAAAATGAAGACAAGTAAAGGTAAAAATTAATAGTAAAGTTATAGTTTAAAACAAAAGTAAAGTACCATTTTCCACGCATTGGGCAACATTTGGTATATGGTCTTAGCCCCATATTTAAATACACCAATCCATAAACGATAGTGACGTGGTCATCATCACGCCTATAGTATTTCTTCACCAGAATATCTCCTAGTAAATATTTTAAGCTGGGTCGGCAGTATTGTTTGTTTAATCTGGGAATTTTGTTTTATTGATCTAGGCTCCCAGGTCGATTCATCCTGCACTGGGTGGTAACTCATGTTCCTGGAAGTAGAGATGACCGCAGTGATAATGACCACATCATCGATGCCCAATCGCCTGATGGACACTGGTAATAGGGAAAGTGAATTCCACACACAAGTAGTACACATTCCAAGTAGTACACGTGTATAGACTATGCTTGAGGTCAAAGCGAGCCAACAAAGAAGTCTTTCGTTGGCACTAAACAAAACGTACAAAGGCTGAGTTTGAACACTTATTCAGGAGGCCAAATGAATGAGAGTGCTTGTTCTTAAACACCCAGTTTGCTGATGCCGAGGTAGCGGGTTCAACTCCTACACTGGTCAGTTGGACTAAAATGTTGATCTCTCGTCCTTGGCTTGGAGACGTAAATTGCAAGTACCTCTGAAGTCGGAATGGGTTGGCTGATGGCGAGGGACGCTGGTAATAAGGAAAGCAAATCCACATCCAAATATCAGTCCAGTGGGCAAACAAAAAATAGCAGCACGCATATGGACTATGCTTGAGTTCAATGCGAACGAACATTTTAAAAAAACAAACAACAACAACATTTTTTCAATAAAAAATCTTTGTTTCCATTTTAAAGGCTAGAAAATCCAAGGAATGGAAATGTCAACACAAGGAATGGAAATGTCAACCCAAGGAATGGAACTCCGTAGCACCCGCGCAGATCTCGAGTAGAAACTCCTGGTTTTACATCCTGGCACACCAATTACACGCAAGAGATGAATAAATCCATCCCCTACGCGAAAAAGTTAACGATCACAAAACAACACGATCGTCCGTCGCCATCTTGAAACCGGAAACCCCTCGATCGATCGAAGCCATCCTTGAGTGAATTTTCAGCAGCGTGTGTGGTTCCAGTCTGTGTTTACGTTTTTTCAACATGGCGGAAGAACGTGTTTTTTCCGAGCGGTCAGCAGTCAACATAACAAAGCGGCGTGGTAGCCGCGCAGGGACGAAGAAGCAAGGTAAGCGCGGTGGTTTGAGGCGTTTTAGACTCAAGTGTCACCGTCTAGGACTCAGGAATATCCGTATTCTATATTGGAACTGTGCCAGTGTAAAACAACGGGGCTCTATTTTAGAAGCCCTAGTTTACAGGAACGACATTGTAGCACTCCAGGAGACGAGACTGGGCGATCAGCTACTCCGAATTGCCGGCTTCAAATGTTTCTACAACAGACGACATCTGGGAACGACGATTCTCGTTCGCGACAGCATGGTGGCGTCAGAGCTAGACATGTCCAGTTGGGACAGTGACGATATACAAATACAGGCGTTGAGAGTTCATTCCAGTATACCATTCGTGTTGGTTAATGTTTATGCCCGCAATGCGAGTATGGACGCCCAGAAGTGGCAGTGCTTAAGTGGCATATTAGGCCACGAGAGAAATGTTATTTTCTGTGGTGACTTCAACGCTAAAGGCAGAGCATGGGGAAACACTTCCTCCAATACACAAGGGGAGGAGCTCGAGACTGCACTGGAAACCATCGACCTGGTTTGTATTAACAGTGGCTGTATCACCAGGACAGCAAGCCGTCCAGGCGATGAGGACAGTGCTATTGATCTGGCGCTAGTTTCACCTTCACTCACTACAGTGTGTAGATGGGGTGTCCTAGGACACCATGGCAGCGACCACCACCCATGCAGTATATTGGTGGAGAAAGGCAGAACCAGGCAGCACAAGATAAAGGTAAAGACGTTCCAGTATGACAGTACAGGGCAAGATGTGGTGAGTAAAATAAGACGTGACAAGCGCAGAACGTTTCAGGGCAGGAAAAAAAGCTGGGAGCAGCCACCGTGGTGGAGTTTCGAGGTGGAGAAGGCTTGGGTGGATAAGCGTAGTGCTGTGAGGAGATGGCAAAATGCCAAGAAGAACAGAGCTGGTCATCCTAGTCCCTGCTTGCACTTAGAAAGAGAGATGCACACAAAAGTAAGCTATTTAAAAAAACTGGTCAAGGTGGTTAAAAGCGAAAAATGGGCAGAGATGTGTCAAAGAGTAAGCACAGACAAGTCACTGAAATTGTTCTGGCGACTACATAAAAGCATGAGTGGTGTAGTCAAGAATAAGAGCATTTCAGACTTCCAAGGTGCTGACCTCACCTGGCAGAGGACTGACGAGGACAAGGGCAAAGCCCTCTTTGAACGCTACCTTGAGCAGGGCAACCAGACAGACATGGGAAGCCGAAATCTGGCCAAGGAAGTCACCTCAGACAGATGCAAGGCCCAGAACACTTCGGAGGAAGACACAGTGACAGTGAAAAGAAATAAAGGCTGTGCTTCGACGATCAAAAAACAGTGCTCCAGGTCCTGATGGCATAAGATACGACGACATAAATAGGTGTACCGACAATGAGCTAGAGAAACTAGCAGACATGTACAACAACAGTATAGGGAGTGCTAGCATCAAGGAGTAATGGTTACACAGCTATCTGATTCCCTTGCCGAAGCCTGACAAAGACCACAAAAAAATTCAGGGATATCGAATTATAACCATGCAGAATACAATAGGCAAGCTGCTGGAGAAGGTAATTGCCAGGAAAATATCAAGCCAACTAGAGAGGAAAGGTGTTTTCCCACCTACCCTGGGTGGGTACCGTCCAAAAAGAGAAACCTGGACCAATGCAGCAGTCTTTGCCCATGATGTCTATGAAGGTTTCCACCCAGGCACTGAAACCGTTGCTGCGGCGATTGATCTTGAGGACGCATACAACAGAGGACCACTGGATTTTTTAATGTTTCAGCTTCTTGAACTAGACGTAAGTCCATTCCTCCTTAGTTGGATCGCTGCAGCCCTCTACCAACGGAAAGTAGTTTTTAGATGTGGCAGTTGGACTTCGGAACCAACAACAATATATCCTGGCCTACCACAGGGATCACCATTATCTCCGGTACTGTTCAACGCCTACACAGTGAGAATCACCAGTGAGCAGATCACTGGACCTGGCAGGACATTGTCGTATGCCGATGATGTTTTAGTGTATCGTCAGGGTAAGGATAGAGAGGAGGTTGCTGTGGAACTACAAACCGAACTCAATCGCATAAGTACTTGGTGTGATGAAGCTGGGGTAATGGTCAACCCAACAAAGGCAACAGTGACTTGGTTCTCGTTGAATAATCATATTGTCAACAATCCAACACCAACTGTAATGCTGTGTTCAGAGACGGTGGAAAGAACGCAGGCAATGAATTACCTGGGGATACGGTTTGATCGAAGCCTTGCTTATAATGTGCACATAGACCAGGTGATAACAAAGGCCAAGCGGGGTTTGGCAGCGATGCGGGTGATGGCGGCAGCAAACTGTGAGCAGCGCCATCTATGTCTACTGTACGAGGGGCTGGTCATGTCTGTTTTGGAGTATGCAATGGCAATCCTGACTCTCAGCCATAAGCAGATAGAAAGGATGGAAAGGATACAGAATGAAGCTATGCGCATTATTCTTGGATGTACAAGAGATACAGCATGCAGGGCGATGCGCTACCTTCTTGATTTTCCAACCATTGAAGAGAGAATACAAGTTTGCAGGGCACGCGCCTACCTCAGAATTAACGCAAACACACAACATCCACTGCATAGTGAAATTAGGAAGGTGAAGGGCAGCAGGTTAAAAAGAGGACGGTCGTGGATGGGTCAAGCCGAAGACATTCTTCAACAGGTGTGTTCACTTGAGGACTTAGAACCTGGCGAGGAGTGGGTTCAAGTGCCAACAGATTTCTGCACATCCTTTTCAGTTTGCATCCAACTAGATAGAAAATGCAGACAAGAAAATCCGGCTGCTGTTGAGGCTGAAGTACAAGCGTTGATTTTCGAAAATTCGCTAGACGGTGATGCGGTCATCTACACAGATGGGTCGGTCGTCCGACATGTGAGAAGCTCATGGGCCTTTACAGCTCGGGCCGGAGGGAGAATTGTGAAGGGGGACTCTGGTGCTTTCACTGAAACCACAAGTAGCCTGACCATGGAAGTCATGGCAGTAAGTAAAGCAATAACATGGCTCGAGACACAGACATTCACTAGGGCTTGTTTCCTTAGCGACTCAATGAACATGATCAAGAGGATAGAGGAGGGGTCGATCCGAAGAGAATGGTTGCTGCCTCTGAAGCGGTCTCGGCTGGCAAAGATTAGTTTCATCTTCGTGCCAGGTCATGCGGGAGTACAAGGAAATGAGCGGGCTGACAAGCTCGCAGGTGAGGCTACTGTGGAGGGCGGACGCGCCATGGACCAGGCTGACATTCTGAATGCTCTACGAGAAGTGAGACTTTTGCGAGAACCAAGTGATGACTGTGCATCTACAACAATGGCCAGACTGCGGGAGCAGCAAATTAAAAGAGGGGTGGCCAAACAAGAACACTACGCAGGAAGCCAAAGAAGATTGATAAACCAACACAGAACTGGCGTCGTTAGCCGCTACACGCTGCGGGATTTGCTGAGGAGGGGATCCGAGCACTTATGGACTGAATGGTTCGATGTGCAACGAGGATGATCTGTCGACTAACTAACTAACTAACTAACTAAGGAATGGAAATGTCAACCCCAGGAATGTAAATGTCAACCCAAGGAATGGAAATGTCAGCACAAGGAATGGAAATGTCAACACAAGGAATGGAAATGTCAACACAAGGAATGGAAATGTCAACCCAAGGAATGGAAATGTCAACCCAAGGAATGGAAATGTCAACCCAAGGAATGGAAATGGCAACACAAGGAATGGAAATTTCAACACAAGGAATGGAAATGTCAACCCAAGGAATGGAAATGTCAACCCAAGGAATGGAAATATCAACTCAAGGAATGGAAATGTCAACCCAAGGAATGGAAATGTCAACCCAAGGAATGGAAATGTCAACCCAAGGAATGGAAATGTCAACCCATAAAAGGAAATGTCAACCCAAGGAATGGAAATGTCAACACAAGGAATGGAAATGTCAACCCAAGGAAAGGAAATGTCAACCCAAGGAATGGAAATGTCAACCCAAGGAATGGAAATGTCAACCCAAGGAATGGAAATGTCAATCAAAATGGATCTTTTGAGGTGAGCGTATGGAGACTTACAACCTTTACTTTTATATGGATGTGAGACATGGGCAGCGAGCAGACAAGCTGAAAAAACATCTAATGGCAGTGGAATTGTGGTTTCTAAGTAAAATGCAATGCATACCATTGACAGACAGAAAGACTAATGAGCAAGCCCTACAAGAAGCAGATGATAACCGTAAACTGATTAGAGAAATTAGACCTTGATAGTCGCAATTTTGGACACGTTATGACAAGACATAAACTAAAGAACTTGGTGACAAGTAGCAAGATTGAGGGAAAAAGAACAAGGAAAAGGCAGAGAAGTAAATAGCTGGATGACTTGGCCACGTGGCATGGTCGAGATAAGAACACGGAGCTGATCCACGACTCTGGTGATCGTGTAAGATGGTGAAACATGACCTCCCATGCTTATCGGCATGGCACATGATGATGATGAGGATTTCGACCCCTCTATTTGGTATGTCGGGTTATTATGAAACTGCACGTCTGATTATCTCCTAAGCAACAGGACGGTTAAAGTAAAGTACCATTTTCCACAGCTTGAAACGCCGTGGATATATACGTTTAAATTACCGATATTGTTTGCGCAATGTTTGTAAGCTAAAACTACACAGGTTTTGAACAAATGTAGGTAGTAATATCACATTTCATTTCTTTGGCATCTCAGGCAATAATACTCGGTGGTTAGTGTACATTCAAATTTAGCATGCGAATAAACAAGTCACGGAAATATGTGAAGGAACAAAAAATAAATACACATACAATCGGTCAATCAAGTTCTAAAGTATACACATGGATCTTATCCAATTTGCGTCGCCCGGAACAGGTCGATGATGTTTTCCCTCTCACGTATTGAATAAAAGATGTTATCAACATCTGTCTCTGTCTTGTCATTTTAACGTTACTGAGTTTCTGACTAAATACATACACGTTTTTATTTAATTTGTAGACCTATTTCCCATACTACACTTAGTAAAGCTCTCGGGTTGAATTATAACAGTGAACATGAAAGCTATGATATGTGAAATAAAACAAGATAGCGTTTCGATTATATCTTCATCATGAGGCAACATATAAGTTCCTATAATTCAGGAAAATTGGGGAAGGTGAGGGAGGAGAATACAATTATCAGGAAACAGTTAGGATGTAATGCAGGCAACCAGTAAAACATCAGCCAACACAACATCATATTTGAAACAATAAATATCAACTTTATCGAATATATATGTGTTTGTATGTGTTTGTGTGTGTGTGTGCATGTGTGTATAATTATATATTATGTGTTGGTGCGTGCATGCGTGCGTGCGTTTAAGTGTGCGTGTGTGTGAGAGAGTGCTCGTGCCTATAACCACTGAGTTCACAGAAAACGACATTACAATTAATGTAACCTAATAATTTGAAAATGAAATCCTTTGATAGATAAAATGCAGTGAAATCAGTCAACCTGCTTTCAGAATTCAAATAAATTTTACCTAAGGATAGGACAAAACAGATGAGCTATGACATTTATTACAAATAACTAATTTGTGTTACATCCCATTCTTGTATAAATTATAGTAGCCACACGAAGCGCATTCGTTACTGTATCGCACAGTTAACTCTCAGATGCTACATTAATCAAGCCAATCTCAGTTATTACTCCATGTGCCTCTGCCTATATCAATGCTGACATGAGCCCATTTCGCTTCTGCAGCTTCAACTCCCGAGTGTACTTTAAGCATGTTAGAAAACCCCTTGGCAGCTAGGAATCGTAAAGATTAGGTTGTGTATGTCGCTGCATGGTAATCTGCTCACATATGAGCACATCTATAAATAACGGAGAGGTCAGCCTGGCAGAGAAGTTAAATTTCGTTGCGTTTAAACTCATTGTGCGCTGTCGGTGGGGTAGTGGGTTGATTCCACGCACCGGCCAGTTGGACTTAAACGTTGACTTCTCGTTCAGAAATCAATGGCAAACTACTGATCGTAAAATTGTCTAGAACATTAATTGGAATTGATTGCAAAATGCTGCAAAGGACATGTAACATTTTACCCACAACAGCATCTATAGTGTATGTGTATTCAGAGATATAAGATGTGAATTAGATATTATCAACATCGTTCCTAGAATTCGTGTTGTCTGTCTTGTCAGTTTACATTAGAACCTTTCGTCATTCTGTCTCAGAAAGCTCTTGATGTAAGTAAATATTGCTACACGACGCTGCAGAATTGGTGCACTGCGCTAAGAACCTCAATATATTATTTAAATTGAGACTAGGAGGTCGGGGTGGTCGAATGGATAAGAGCACTTGCTCTTAAACTTCTCATGTGCTGATGTTGAGGTAGCGGGGTCAACTCCTGCACCGGACAGTTGGACTAACATGTTGACTTGGGGACGTAAATTACAAGTAACTCCGAAGTCGGGGTATGTTTTCCTGATGGCGAGGAACACTGGTAATTGGGAAAGCTAACCGACACGTAAAAAGAATCAGTCCAGTGCATCAGAAGTAATATAAAGTGTATGGGTTACGCTAGAGTTCACAGCGAGCGAGCGCCAAGTGTATGAAGACTAGAACTATCATACCCGTGTACAATGAAGGTGATCATTTGCTAACTCAAACCTCAAACCCCGTGATTGCATCCACTTTATATTGATAATAATAAACAAAAAGATAGAGCCAACGGCCCCGTTATATTCTTGGATATTTTGTCTTCTCTTGGAGATGTGTGACAACCCATTTGTTCATGTTCACTCAAGGTTTTAAGAGATGCACGCCATTTCCTACATGATAGATTATGCCCACTCCTCCTCGCCTGTAAATAAAAGAAGACGCAATTGCCATTTTCGGAACAACAAAATCCATATCTCTGGCGCAAGTGCCCGTGTATGCCTACAACAATTGTATCCTGTTTCCATGAGAGCACAGAAGCCAGAGGCTGTCAGTAAATTATGTTTATACTTGTCACCAATGCTATCATTTGTCTGGTCAGCTACACCAAGCAAAGTGGAGTAGACACTCCAGAGGCAACAGAAACCTTTGGAGAAACACCTAAGACCAATTAAGAAATGGGTGAGTATTGATTGGCAGTTATACCAGGTGAACAAACCTACGGGAAAGAGGTGTATACATCAGGCAGCAATTTAGAACCAAAGCAAGAGACAGAAAGCGTTTGAGATCCAATGCAGTCAGCCGTCATAGTGGAAACAACATTATTAATATTACATAAACCAAATTGTAATCATACACACCGACCTGTATTCTATGTCTATTAAATTACGAACATTCAAAGAAGAAATATAATTAATCGCTGTAATGCTAATGAAGTATTCATCCAGTGAAAATATGTCTACACATATGCGTCTAGCATTATATACTATATCCGCATAAGTGTGACAGCGGGTTCTATAATTGCGGCACTTTTTGTTGTAATTATAATGACATATAATGACACGAAGTAATTACTATGGCTGCATAAACGATCAGATATCATAATTATCATCATGTGCCATGTGGCCATGTTTCGCAATCTTACACGATCATTGGAGTAGGGGATTAGCTCTGTGTTCTTGTCCTGACCATGCCACTATCAGATATACAACTATCCAATTAAAATTATGCCCCCGTAAGTTCCCGATGTGGCTTCTAGAAATGTTAAAACGCGCAACAACAATAAAATGGTTTTTAGTTCACTTCCTGCTACTTCTTAGGATTTAACCCGGTTTTATTCCCCTTCTACATCGTTGTCTAACGCGGATAGCGTGGTTAATGGTGCTGTCCTGCACGTGTAATATTTCTACACTTGGTCGATTACATTCTTTACGTTGGGTATATCTCTTGGTTAATTGCGTAATGTTTGTCTCCTAGTCGTTGCTTGTCCTCGTGGTCACCAAGAAATGTCTTGGGAAGCAATGGCGGCCAGCATGATACTGACCACATCAAAGAGCGTCCACTGGTGTATCCAAATATGGAGCTAGTACCATTTGCCACATAACGTCTCACGGTGTGTAGAAGTTGTCCTTTACTTTGTTTACTTACCTTAGATATGGAAACTGGGGATCTGAGGACGCGTTGACAATTAGAAGTGGGGGAAAGTAAAAGACCCCTTTCCATGCCTTGGAACGCATTGGATATTCGGTGCTAATCCAATATTTTAAAGCCAATCGGCACTCTAAGGTCACGTGGTAAATACCACGTCGGTCGCCTTAATTTCCCAGAAAATTTAATGGAGTCAGTTTTAGGCTGGGTCGGTCAGTGAGCCTATTTCAGTGAGAGAGAAACACATCCCACCCTCGAAAGGAATTCAAACAAAGACTCCCATGCCAACTAGCCACTGCGCCATCGGAGCTTCCGCAAGATGTAGGCCCCACGAAATGTTGTCACTTGCCCGTCAAACGATGCCTCAGCCTTCATGGGCCAGACGATTGTGCTGTGATTCCCGTGCAATTACACATCGATAATTCAGTTTTCATAATTCTTTGTAAATTGTGTATATAAACAACTTGTTGGTTTTAGGGTGTGTACTTTTGACGTTATATGTTATATTATGTTATGTTATATCGAAGAACGTCACTGCCCATTTGGCGTTCCCATGCGTGCTTAGTCCTCCAATGCAAAAGCAATCGCAAATTTTCCTGCTTACGGTGTCGAGGTGCAGCTGGCTGTATCTCCTCTCTTGGACTCAAAGACGGCATTTTCTCCTTCGGTTGTCTGTCCTGTATCAGACATTGGCAATACTTGCCTTCCTATTTTCATTTTTATTCGATATTTTGATGAAGTTTTGTGATATTTGTATTACTACTGACGGCTCAGAAGTCAAAGCTTTCCACATCCATCTGTCTTTGTTCTTCTTTGCTTCTTTTACCTTGTATTTTCATACATAAGGCGCATTACTCTATTCCACGGTTTCTGTCGTGTACCCCATAAATTTCATCTGCCTTTGTGTTATGATGTTCATAAATAATTTAGTAACGCCGACATCTTCAGTCTATTATTCTTGGCCATGCGCTGAAGGACAGCAGATTGAACAAACAATATGCATTACCTTGATTACTCTGCCTTCCCTTAGCGTAGATGTGGACTAGGCAGACTAACTGAATATATTCCACGGGATGATTATCTCTGCAGCCAGCTACGGCAGATGTAACTTCAATCAATCAATCATGTGCCATGCCGGAAAGCGTCGGCCGTCATGACTCGCTATTTCACTCCATCACCAGCGTCGTGGATCAGCTCAGTGTTCCTGTCTCGTCCATGCCATGTGGCCAAGCCATCCAGGTATTTTCCTCTCGGCCTTCCTCTTGGTCTGTTCCCTTCGATCTTGCCAGTTGTCACTAAGTTCTCCAATCCATTTCTTCTCATAACATGTCCAAAATATTTTGACTGTCTACGTCTAATTTCTCTAATCAATTTACGATTTTCATTTGTCTCCTGTAGTACTTGGTCATTGGTTTTTCTGTCTGTCTATAGTAGTCTTTGCATTATCCTCACAAAACACATTTCCACAACCAGCAGATGTTTTCAGCCCGTTTGCTCTTTGTCCACACTTCACATCCATACAAAAGCACAGGTTCTGTGTAGCACATCGACACTCTTTTTCTCCTTGCAAATTGCATCTTTTCATTGGTCAGTATGTTATCCATCTCGCAAAAGGCTACTTTCGCCATGACGATTCTTGTTCTAATCTCTTCAAGACATCTCCCATCAGATGCTTTAACTGTTCCGAGATTCTCATTATTCTTCTCAAAATCCATATCCCTACTTCTGCTGGTTTTTCCACCATTTCATTACTCAATGTGCAGTCTCATGGTCATAGCTAAAACTAGGCCACACGAAAGCTTTCATTCAGTATGATGAATTCATGTCTGGTTTGATGTTTTTGTTTTCATGACTTTACTCACTCTAGCAAAATGACCACTGAACACATACACACACACGCGCGCGCGCGCACACACACACACACACACACACACACACACAATACGCCAAAACACTCTGCTAAATGGGTTAACTTCGATTCGATTCTACCATTATCCCTACCCCGTTCCCCCAAGGAGAAGTTATAGTTAGGGTCCATCACCGGCTCAAATTGATAATCTTGTGATTGAGTCAGCCGCAGAAGCAGCTGCCCACGGTTTTACTTTCAAAGGCCTATTATTATTAACCCGAAGGTGATTGTTGTCCATATGGGGTAATGGCTGGTGTATTTATGGGTTACAGAGGACCGACTGCATTGCACTGGGATCTAATCACAGAAAATCAGTTGGGGAACCCTTTGAGGCCACTAAGACAGTTCACAAATAAACACACATAGAATGTTTGGCGCTTATAGAAGGAGAAGAAGGAAGTAGAGATTAGAGGACGCATTAGACAACATTACTTTGTCAAAGGACACTTGTTCCTGCAGCGAGGCGCCGTCGTCATTTGGAGGTGACAGGTTCGAATCCCGGTCGGTAACTACAGCTTTCAAATTTTATGTTGTCTAGTACGTCCTGTAATCGCTACTTCATTCT
Organism: Cepaea nemoralis; assembly: GCA_014155875.1. Classification (NCBI taxonomy): domain Eukaryota; kingdom Metazoa; phylum Mollusca; class Gastropoda; order Stylommatophora; family Helicidae; genus Cepaea; species Cepaea nemoralis. The sequence goes on from JACEFZ010007074.1 coordinate 305,046, forward strand.
TCTCCTTCTATGAGCGCCAAACATTGCTATGTGTGTTTATTTGTGAACTGGGTCCTACTTCTAATCACGTATTGCTCGGTCCTCTTTCCTAGGAGCGGCCTGCAGAAAGCGCTGCATATATAGTGTGTTTATTTTTTTCCCCCAATATAAAATTCAATATCTCAGTAACCAATTGAGGGAAAATGATGAGATTTAGCATATAACCTTATCATTATGTCCACCCAACAAAACAATTTTTGTTCTGGAAATTGTACGGCAGATTTCAATGTTTATTTATATGCGGTATATAATTTACGGCTCAGGGATTAATACCATCATTTTAAAAGTATTACAGCTTCAGCAAGACACATCCGCACTTTTTTTAAATTGTCTCGCGGTTTTCGTTTTGGCACAAGTAGCGAAAAGTTAAATGGTATTGTTCAGACGTGTCTCCAATGGGGGTTCTTTCATGAAACGTGATTATATAAATAAACTAGCTGACTCGGCCCGGCTTCGCCCAGCTCCTAGCGGGGATCTGTCTGTCTGTCTGTCTGTCTGTCTGTCTGTCTGTCTGTCTGTCTGTCTGTCTGTCTGTCTGTCTGTCTGTCTGTCTGTCTGTCTGTCTGTCTGTCTGTCTGTGTCTGTCTGTCTGTGTCTGTCTGTGTCTGTCTGTCTGTGTCTGTCTGTCTGTGTCTGTCTGTCTGTGTGTGTCTGTCTGTCTGTCTGTGTCTGTCTGTCTGTCTGTGTCTGTCTGTCTATGTCTGTCTGTGTCTGTCTGTCTATGTCTGTCTGTGTCTGTCTGTCTGTGTCTGTCTGTCTGTGTCTGTCTGTCTTTGCCTGTCTGTCTGCGTCTGTCTGTGTCTGTCTGTTTGTGTCTGGCTGTCTGTCTCTGTCTGTCTGTCTGTGTGTGTCTGTCTGTCTGTCTGTGTCTGTCTGTCTGTGTCTGTCTGTCTGTGTATGTCTGTCTGTGTCTGTCTGTCTGTGTCTGTCTGTCTGTCTGTGTCTGTCTGTCTGTCTGTCTGTCTGTGTCTGTCTGTGTCTCTGTCTGTCTGTGTCTGTGTCTGTCCGTCCGTCCGTCCGTCCGTCCGTTCGTCCGTCCGTCCATCCGCCCGCCCGCCCGTCCGTCCGCCCGCCCAGCGTCAGCATCAGCATAATGTCAATGGCAACAGTTTGTATTCCACAGTGATGAATTTTTAATTCTGCAAGCCCTCAGCGGTGACAAACAACTGTACTGAAAAAAAAAACAAAAAACACACACACACACACACTAAACGCATTGAATACCAACAGAAGAGTAATATTGCGGTGGAAACTGACATATTGTGGCATAACGAGAAACGTGAGAGCAAACACGTTGTCAAATTAGGGGACAACACACATGCATACGAATCAATCTATAAACTTCAATGAAAAGAGGACCAACATCTTGGTCGTTAAGAAGAAAGCCCACTACAGAGACACTGACAACTATTTTCATGGTGCAAAACAGGTAATCATGTTCCGTCTCTGAACGGTAAACAGCAAAGTAGACAATCTTTCACGAAGACTCAAAGCGGGTTATCACCCATGTGTACGTGTGAACAAACTACACAGACAGCTGAACAGATCCTTACAAATGGAAACATGATGACTAAATTGAGGTATCATTTCTGGTCACTCCATACGCACATTAACGCACAGCTATTTGGAAGCTTTCAGGAACTCAATATAAAAAGCTAACACGAATACTTGTGTACACTTTATTAACCAGCAGCTAAAGAAACAAGAAGGAAATGAAAAATAAGGTAAGAAATATATCCCTTCTACTTTCCTGTTAATTTACAAATTATTTACCCCATACCTCTGTAAATTCTCTGTCTTTACTAATATTACACATTGCACTCCTCTCGGGATTCTCCGTGGTGAAGTGGTCAAGCCGTCTGACTCGGGCTCCGAAGGTTGTATGTTCGATTCCGGGCCGCGTCCTTCATTTCAAGAGTGCATTTTTTTTTAGACTCCCGAGGTTCGTCGCTGGAGCTACGGAGTTCGTGCTTTGTGCGACGCTTTCCGCGGTGCGGAAAGAAACTGAGCCATATGGGATAAAAACCCGGTGCAATGCAGCCGACCCTGTAGACTTTTAAGTTACTTCTTTCATTGCACCCACTCCCATAAGAATCCGGATTCGAATTGTGTGTCATCTGAATTGGAGGAGCGTCCATTACTGTAAACACAAATTTGTTAGCGAGAAATCACTAGTTTTTCAGCAAAACCTCAAAAAAATATCGCCGCTTTCGATTATTTAAATTGCTTTTGGACCTATCAAAGACATATTCCTTGGGTGGGGGTAAATATAAGACGGCAGGAAAAATTTTATAACGATGCAACAGACAGTTTTCAAAATAATTGATCGTGAATGAAGGCATTCTTTTCGGGACATACTATAGCAGTAACTCAGTAGCTCAGGCGAAATCCTCAAGGGATCTCCTGGGGATGAAAGGGGGGGGGTGGAGGGGGAAGTGGCACATAAGAACCGAATGACGAACCCACTAACTACTGAAAACGAAGCAGACGGTGTAACCACTTGGCCACAGAGACCCCGTGCTATGTAGGCTCCGCGTGAAGTGTGTTCAGTAACGTTGGAATGACTAAATCAAAATATGACTTCAGTAGTGTTGAAATAACCAGGACCTCCCGTGCTATGTAAGCTCCATGTGAAGGATGTTCAGTGATGTGGGGATGACTGAATGACAATATGACCTCAGGTGAAACAACCAGGTTGTCTATAAGCCTCCCGTGCTATGTAAGCTCCATGTGAAGAATGTTCAGTGATGTGGGGATGACTGAATGACAACATGACCTCAGGTGAAACAACCAGGTTGTCTATAGACCTCCCGTGCTATGTAAGCTCCATGTGAAGGATGTTCAGTGATGTGGGGATGACTGAATGACAACATGACCTCAGGTGAAACAACCAGGTTGTCTATAGACCTCCCGTGCTATGTAAGCTCCATGTGAAGGATGTTCAGTGATGTGGGGATGACTGAATGACAACATGACCTCAGGTGAAACAACCAGGTTATCTATAGACCTCCCGTGCTATGTAAGCTCCATGTGAAGGATGTTCAGTGATGTGGGGATGACTGAATGACAACATGACCTCAGGTGAAACAACCAGGTTGTCTATAGACCTCCCGTGCTATGTAAGCTACATGTGAAGGGTGTTCAGTGATGTGGGAATGTCTAAATCACTATATGACTTCAATAGTGTTGACACAACCAGGTGTCTATAGACCTCCCGAAATGAAGAGGGACAATATGTTTTTGTTTTGTTTTGTCAATGTTCACTTAACAAATCACATTGTCTTATGAAGAGTGGAAGTAAGAGTGGAATCTTCGGGTGAAGACCACAGCAGCAACGTACAAAAACATAATACTGGCCCTACAATTAATTGATAATATAATTTCAGAGTGTTTATAAGAATAGATTTAGATTGCGTTGTGAATCTTGGCACAGCTTTTGTAAAAATAAATAGGACAAATCAATACATGAACTGTTTACTCCTGGAATCCTTGTCATATATTGATATATTGAGTCGATGACTCAACACAACATGACATGTTGTACTCGGCTTGAAGAAATTTACGCAGTTAACACACAGCCACCGGTGTTAGCCTTAATCCTAGTGTATAAAGTAACTGCAACGGTTATTTGACGCCTCACATACATACGGTCTCAGCTGTTTGAGATAAGGTGGCAATCTTGCTTCCTCGTTGCTATGTTTCGTCTTTACCTTCGAGTCCAGCCAGGAATTCGGTACACGAATGGGTCACTTTGTATTTGAGAGGGTCAGTTACATCTCTAACCTACCGGCAAGATGTCAAACATAAGACAAATATGTCTTAAATAATTAAAATATCTGCGAGAGATATATATATATATATATATATATATATATATATATATATATATATATATATATATATATATATATATATATATGCCAACGGCTTCGGGCGGAAGAGCGCAATCGGGAGGGTACAAGCCTTACCCTGGTGCGAGGAAATGCAAGCTAAAGACAAAATGTCATGGCAGGGCAGACCAGGCCCTAAGCCTTGGTTGGCGACTGGTCTAGGATCGAAGCTCCGACAGGCGGACAGTTAGAGCATTGCTTTGCTGATCCGGCAGCTTCTGTAGCTTGTCTTTTTCCAGATGTAGGGGTGTTACCTTTCCTCTGGAGTAAACTAGGCAGGCCGAGAGAGGGATCATGCTGCATGGGCAACACATGATCTCTATATTTTAGCCCAGGCTTTGTGCTATGGAGAGGCAATAACTCCATCCCTGGTCTTAACTGGTCTCGGAATCAAAGCGAGAGTCAACTGTTACGGGTTATAAGTCCTTGTCAGTTGGCGTAGACATGGGGCGCCACGCGTTGCCTCTGACGGTGGGAGACACCTATAGGTGTCACTGATCAGCTACCGCCCGCCTCAAGCTGGGCAGCCCCCAGCCAATTGGGTGCTGATCCGCCACAGCCTGCCTGCTTCACTGGGTGCTTGGGGCTAGGACAAAATCTGCATCGCAGGCTGTAAAACCAATGCACCAGGTACAAACAAAAATAAAAATAGAAACCTCAAGCTACGGCTTGCAACCTGGAACGTGAGAACCATGTGTCCAGGATTTTCCACTGACTTGACCAATATTGACGATGTGAGAAAAACGGCTGTGATTGATGCCGAACTCAATCGTCTAAACATTGATATTGCTGGCCTGCAGGAGACTCGCCTTGCTGAGGAAGGGTCACTCAGGGAAAACAGCTACACCTTTTTCTGGAAGGGTAGAGGGCAGGCAGAAAAAAGGCAACACGGTGTGGGCTTTGCAGTGAAGAATTCGCTACTGGGAATGATTGAAATTCCAGCAGGAGGAAATGAAAGACTATTATCCCTGCGCTTGGCAACCTCTTGTGGGTTTGCCACCATTATTACTGCATATGCACCGACACTCGATTCCTCTGATGATGTGAAGGATTCGTTCTATGAGGAGTTAGACTCCGTGATCAAGGTAGTTCCAAAATCTGACTACATTTATATGCTCGGTGATTTCAATGCTCGTGTGGGCAAGGACTTGAGTTCATGGCCAGTGTGCCTTGGCAAATACAACATCGGTCGCATGAATGAAAATGGGCAAAGGCTGCTGGAGCATTGCACCAGTAATGACCTATGTATTACAAACTCCTTTTTTAAATCAAAAGAGATGCATAAGGTCACATGGAAACATCCAAGATCCGGCCATTGGCACCAGCTGGACTTCATCATCACACGGAGACAACATCTGAACCATATATCATTGACTCGTAGTTACCACAGTGCTGACTGTGATACGGATCATTCTTTGGTTGTTGCAAGGGTTAGACTGAGACCAAAGAGAATCTACACAGCTAAACACAAATCTAGCCTCAGGATTAATATTATTAACACTCATGATCCTGAAAAGTGCTTTCAGATTCAACAGCAACTTGAAGACGCTTTCACTGATACACCAGAAAATTGTACAGTAAATGAAAAGTGGGGTCAAATTAAGGAAACTCTTTATAAAACTGCCGTAGGGGTTTACGGCACTGTGGATCATAAGAGGCAGGACTGGTTTGCGGCCAACAGCGAGACTCTGCAGCCCTTGATTGATAAGAAGAAGAAAGCTCTCTTAAGAAACAAGGAAAGACCAACGCGTAACACTCTGAGTGAGCTTAGGCAAGCTAGGAAGGATGTGCAAAAGGCTGCCAGGCAGTGTGCAAATGATTATTGGATCAAGTTATGTGAGTTCATTCAAATCGCAAGTGATAAGGGAGACATAAGAAACATGTATGAAGGAATAAAGAAAGCCTGCGGTCCAGTGATAAAAAAAAGTGCACCATTGAAAACCTTGACTGGAGAAATCATCACTGATAAGAAACAGCAGATGGACAGATGGGTAGAACACTATTTGGAGCTTTACTCAAGTGAGACCAAACTAGCGGATGATGCCCTCAACGTCATAGAGGCTCTACCAACTCTTGACCACCTGGACACACTTCCCACTATAACAGAAATTAAGTGTGCTATAAATGAACTTGCATCTGGCAAGGCTCCAGGTAAGGATGGGATTCCAATAGAGGTTATCAGGAGTGGGCAAGACACACTCACTATACAGATCCACCAGCTAATAGAGCTATGCTGGCGTGAAGGACAAGTCCCACAGGATTTCAAAGATTCGAGCATCATAACACTGTACAAGAACAAGGGCGATCGGAGCGACTGCAACAACTATAGGGGTATCTCACTTCTGTGTATTGTTGGAAAAGTATTTGCCAGAATTGTTCTGCGCAGACTTCAAGTCCTAGGAGATCAAGTCTACCCCGAATCACAGTGTGGCTTTCGACAGAACCGGTCTACCACTGATATGATATTCTCATTGCGACAAATGCAAGAAAAATGCCGTGAACAGTATCAACCACTGTTTATTGCCTTCATCGACCTCACAAAGGCATTTGATTTGGTCAGTCGTGAGGGTCTGTTCAAGGCACTAAAGAAGATTGGCTGCCCACCAACTCTTCTGTCCATTGTGGAATCGTTCCACACAGGCATGAAGGGTATAATCAAGTTTGATGGTGCAACTTCTGAAGAATTTGAAATCAAGAGTGGAGTTAAGCAAGGTTGTGTACTAGCTCCCACCCTCTTTGGAATATACTTTTCACTTCTACTGAAATATGCATTTCATGATCAGGATGGTGGTATATACATTCACTCACGCTCAGATGGCGGCCTCTACAATGCTCAGAGATTGAAGGCTAAGACCAAAATTAGGAGGGTACTGATCAGAGAGTTGCTTTTTGCAGATGATGCTGCAGTTACGACCCACTCTGAGGAAGAATTGCAATGTCTACTATCTGCATTCTCCAATGCTTGTTCTGAATTTGGTTTAACAATTAGCAAAAAGAAGACACAGATTATGTCACAAGGTGCACATGGGGTACCATCAATCTTTATTGACGACGCCGAACTAGAGATAGTAGATCATTTTACATATCTAGGATCAGTGGTAAATAGCAAATTATCCCTAGATCAGGAAATCAACATCCGGATTGGTAAGGCAGCAACAACAATGAACAGGTTAAGAAAAAGAGTCTGGGAGAACAGGAAGCTTACTGCCAAAACAAAAGTCCTTGTCTATCAAGCCTGTGTCCTTAGTACTCTTCTCTATGGCAGTGAAACCTGGACAACTTACTCACACCAAGAGAACAACTTAAACAGCTTTCATATGCGGTGTCTGCGAAGAATTCTTGGTATTAAGTGGCAAGACAAAATCACAAATACTGAAGTATTGGAAAGATCAGGTTGTGTGACAGTTTATTCCATGCTCAGTCTTCGTAGACTTAGATGGATAGGACATCTTAGGAGGATGGATGATGGTAGAATACCAAAGGATATCTTTTTTGGTGAATTACAGATGGGTAAGAGATCTCAGGGTCGGCCTCTACTACGATACAAAGATGTGTGTAAGCGGGACATGATTGATACAGGCATTGATAATGCACATTGGGAGCAAGTCGCCGCTGAACGTGTTGCATGGAGGGCAAATATCAGAAATGGAATAAAGTCAAAGAAGAAAATTATTGCAGAAAAGTCACACACGAAGCGTTTGAGACGTAAGATGGTGCATGATGGTGGAAATGACCACGTGTTCACATGCACCCACTGTGAACGGACATTTACAGCGCAAATTGGCCTTATCAGTCACACTCGCTACCGCCATAGTTAAAAGTTATTATGCCTTTTTAAAGCACAAACTATCGTCTGTCAAGACGGCAAGGTGCCAATGATATATATATATATATATATATATATATATATATATATATATATATATATATATATATATATATATATATATATATATATATATATATATATATATATATATATATAATGAAAAACCTTCATTTGAATAAATCCTATATGTAATCACACGACTTAAAAACAATAAGGCAACTGGGGCTGATGGAATTGCTGCTGAATTTATAAAGGCAGGTGGCCATGCATTACATCTAAAGCTATACGAACTAATAATAAAATTCTGGAGGACAGAAGAATTACCCCATGACTGGTTATTGATACCTATCTTTAAGAAAGGAGACAAGTTCCAATGTGAAAATTATAGAGGAATATCACTACTGTCCACAAGCTATAAGATACTATCTGCAGTATTACTAAATAGACTAAAACCATATTCAGAAGACATATTAGGTGACTACCAGGCGGGTATAAGACAAAACGAATCAACAATAGATCAGATATTTATCTTACGACAAAAAGCCGAGAAAAATTGCGAATATAAAAGAGATCTCCATAACATTTTTGGGGATTTTAAAAAGGCTTATGATAGTGTCCATAGGAATAGTCTATGGAATGCTATGCAGGAATTTGGAATACCAAGGAAGTTAATCAACATGACCAGACTATGCATGGAAGACTCTTATAATATAGTAACATAATAAAGGCAGGAAATCAGCCCTTTTCCAAATAACATCTGGCTTGAAACAAGGTGATGCACTATCGCCGCTACTCTTCAATCTGGTCTAGAGAAAGTTGTAAGGAAAGTAAAGGAGGAATGTGATATTGGAGGAACATCCAAGCTGCTTGGTTATGCAGATGATATAGATATTATAGGGGAAAATGAACAAAAGACATTGGAACTATTGACTCACTTAAAGGAAAAGGCCCAACAGATGGGGTTGGTTATCAACCAAGATAAGACAGAATATATGGTAATTTCAAGAGAAGGAATGGCTAAAAGCTCTGGCCACATACAAATAGATAATATGACCATTAAAAGAACGGAAACATACAAATACTTGGGTACGATCTTCAACTGCTCCAACATAATAAGGGAAGAAATACAAACTAGAATCAATTCTGGAAATAAGATATAATATGTACTACAACATCTACTAAAATCAAATGCGCTATCTCGCAACACCACAATCACAATATACAAAACACTGATCAGACCAGTCGTGCTATTTAATTTTGTTGCGTATCCCTTACGGGACGTTGCAGTCAACACCAGCATTTTCAGCTGTTGTTGATGTACTAGGCAAGTGTTACGTTCAGTAGTTTGCCATTGCTTTCTGAACGACCGGCCACTATACCTTTTTCGAAGAAACCAGCATCGCCGTGTTTCGAACCCGGGTATACGGGCTCACAAACCGCGTTCGCAAGCATTAACCTGGAGTACAACGAAAGGATACGAAGCCTTGTTACAAACCTTTGAGAACAAAGTTTTAAGACGCATCTTTGGACCCATTAGGGATACACAAAGTGGAGAGTGGAAAAGAAGAAGTAACAAAGACATTTATGATCTGTTTAAGTACCCGCTAATCACTGGTATCATGAAGGCTAATAGACTACAATGCTGGAGCATATAGAAAGAATGGAAAATAATAGGGAAACAAAACTCGCTTCCACTCAGGAAATACATGACCGTAGAGCCCGAGGTAGACCAAGAAGACGGTGGAGAGATAATATATATACAGACCTACAAGCACTTGGAATCAACGACTGGCAAGAGAAGGTCAACCAGAGAGACGAATGGAGACGGCTTGTATCGGCAGCAAAGAACCTCGATGGCTCGGAACGCTGAAGAAGAAGAAGAAGAAGAAGAAGAAGAAGAAGAAGAAGAAGAAGAAGAAGAAGAAGAAGAAGAATATATATATATATATATATATATATATATATATATATATATATATATATATATATATATATATATATATATATATATGAGTGTGTGCAAATAAATGCGTAGTAAGATTTATTAAATGGAAAGGCAGAAGCAGATATCTTAATGAAAACTTAGACGAAAACCATATGATATCAGATTTTTTATGAGTTATTTAAAAGCACTGAAACGTTAGTGTTATGTGAAATACTTCTGCTTGAAACAATCTAGGAAAGAAAGTAATTACTCCTTCTTGTGAGAAATGTTTCTTTTCTAAATTAATTCGAGAAGACAACTACATCATTTCTACTTCTAAACTATGCCTCAACGCGTGAGGAAGAATATATGTACAGACCTTGCATAAATCCTAGTGTACTTGAATAAGTTTTTTCAAGGCGAATCATAGCGTAAATATGCGTATCAGAAGGCAGGTCGGGGGAAAAAAATGAAAAAAGGTCTATTTCATTGCACCGGGTTTAATCTCACTTTACAGGACGTCGCAGTCAACCTAAGCATGTTTGTCTGTGAATTACTAGACAAATTTACGTTCACTGGTTTGCCATTGTTTTCTGAACGACCGACGATCATACCATGATATGAAAACCAGCGCAATGCTGTGTTTTGAACGCGGTATGCGGGACTGCGCTCGTAACCCCTGCGGCACAGTGCCGGCTAGAGCGGCTAACCTCCTACCGAACATGTCACACAGAGCACAAGCTTCTTCACTCCTGCCACCTGGCTCTCTAAAAACACTGCATTAGTGAACCAGATGACGGGTTCCGAAATTGAACCCCACGTCCTTCTGAGCACGAATCAGACGGCTTAACCACTTCACCACAATTTGTCTAGTGCTATATAAGTTCCTCTTGTCTTTTGTATTCTTATTTTGATATATGTATCTATTACCCCATCTTGTCTACATTGCTACATAAATGGCTGTATGATTACGCCTCTGAAAGTGGGATCTCACCAAAGAGATCGGGTTATCATTTTCTTGATTTATTCTCATTTTCTTTGTCTTTTCCTAATGTATTATTAAACCTAATTGTTGCGACCTTGCGTTCAATGTCTAGTTTATCTTGCATCTAATTTCGTGTGCGAGGCAGGAGGGCAACGTCATCAGCAAAGTCCAAATCAACGAGCTATAGTTAGTAAGAGTAACTGAGATGGCAAAGGGCATCACTATCTCACTCGAACATTGTGAATGCCTCTGTTAGTCTTTTTCTCATTGAGAACTCTACACGTCATGTCTCTCTCTCTGTTGTTTTTATTAAGATAATGATATTCTGTGGGATAACATAATACCTCATCAATTTCCACAGAAAATGTCTATCAGTAATATCAAAGACTTTTTCATGGGTCACATATCCAATATAAAATTATGAATTCAATTCCATGCTTTGTTCTATTATTATGCCATCCATCCATCATGTGCCACGGGAAAGCGTGGGCGGTCATGACTCGCCATTTCATTCGATCACCAGAGTCGAGGATCAGCTCAGTGTTCCTGTCTCGACCATGTCATGTGGCCAAGCCATCCAGGTATTTACTTCTCGGTCTTCCCCTTTGTCTGTTCTCTTCGCTCTTGCCAGTTGTCACTGTCACAAAATGGGCCGGAGTTTCGTCTCGCGGTCTGTTTTAACACGGGAGACCACCGAGCTGTTTCTAGCCGAAAGTCACCCGACAGGAATCTCCCCTTCGCGGGAAAATTCTAGCACGTTCTCGACGATCTATTCTGGGAAGGTTTCCCTAGCCCAGCCAGAAATCGTTTCATGATACTGTGTTGCAGGTAATTACTGCACGCGTAGTCCGGGAAACAAGGCTACCTGGTGTAAGTGAAGTTCTCCGACTCTCGAGTGAACTAAGGTCGACAGGCCACAGTCGCCAGTTGTAAAGTTGCTATGGTGTTAGAAGAACGTCGTTGTAGTGAGCTCCTAGCGATGTCTAAATGGTCATCAAAGAGGCCCCACATTTACTAGAGCAAGTTCAAGATGTACTTCATAACGAAGGTCCTATTGTTACCGAATCTACCTTCGATTGTACCGACGACGAAGTCTTAGGCCTGACAAGAGACTGAGGAACAAGATGAGAACTCCAAGTAGCCAGCAGCGTGAACTCCCCAGGGTTGGAGCAGAGCCCTGTAGTTCCGTATGAGAAGTTCCTACTGAGCAAAGTCTTCGTCGGCATACCCGATCGTCGAGTACCAGTCACGTAATAGATATCCACATCTAGCTCCCACATTATGAAGGTAACATTGCGTGTTACTTGTGATATCCGGCCAGGGAGGATAAGGGACTTGTGTTAACAAGAGACTTGTGTTGACCAGAGACTTGGTCTAACCAAAGACTTTATGTTATCCAGAGCCGCAGAGCTCCACCGTCATTAGCGTGAGTCCTACATTAGAGACTTTATATGAACTGCTAACTGCAGCCGTCCACGGCGGGTTGTGTATCGTCATTGTGCATAATGAACAATATTGACTGTGCACCATACCTTGTGCCACTAGAGACATTATGAACTGTGTACCAGATTTCTTGAGGACATCTTCATCCACTGCAGCCTACTCTCACGAGGAGTCCACGTGGTGGGTTGCCATACCCTGAACTAATTCCCAATAGCGACTACCCAGTCTAGAGGTCACGTCAGTCGGGACCATTCAAAAGAAGAACTGTCCAGGCCGGGGGAGGTGACAGATACAGCAGACCGGGTGGACCATACAGACAAGGCCTTATGATGAATGCCTTAAACCTACCCTGCAGATCCTGAATCTTTCTAGCTTCTGAACTTCCAACCTTCATCTATACCTATCCTCTTTGACTCTCTTGTATATAATACAGTTACACTTCAATTTTGTTTGACAAAACCAGAGTTGAGTCATGTCGTCTGGATGGAGCCCTAGTGGTTAGCGTCCCTAGGTTGAGAGGTCGAGAGGAAGCAGGGTCCAGAGACCGGAAGGGTTGTAGACTGAAAGACCTGTAACCACGCCCAGAACATATCCCACGTAATAGAATGAAGTAACGGCTCCGACCACCCCACGGACATTGCGACAGTCACCGAGTTCTCCAATTCATTTTTTTCTCATAACAAGCCCAGAAATGTTGACTGCCTACGTATAATTTCTCTAATCAATGTACGATTTTCATTTGTTTCCTGTAGTACTTGATCATTGGTTTTTCTGTCTGTCCATGGTATTCTTCGCATTCTCCTCAGAAACCACATTTCCATAGCCAACAAATGTTGTTTTTTTTTCCTGCTTGACTGCCCATTGTCCAGGTTTAACATCCATACAAAAGTACAGGCTTTATGTAACACCTCAACACTCTTTTTCTCGTTTCACTGACATCTTTTTATTGGTCAGTATGTTTTGTTTTTTAAATCTTGCTAAAGGCTACTTTCGTCATGGCAATTCTTGTTCTAATCTCTTCAAGGCATCTCCCATCAGATGTTATAACTGTTCCGAGATAATTGTACCGATTCACTTGTTTAAGAATAGTCCCATTTACTCGTATATTACATTGTGGTATTTCTTTCTTCCCAATGACGACCATAATTTGTGTCTTTTTACAATTTAATTCTAACCCCATATGTTCACTCTGTGCAACAACCGCATCTTCTAATTGTTGCAGATCTTATCAATACGGTATCATTGCATATATAATGTTGTTGATATTTCGTCCTCCAATGCTGATTCCATTTATATCTTCTAAATTTCTGAAAATATTTTCACTGTACAGGGAAAAAAGATCTGGAGACATTACACATCCCTCTTAATAGGCTGATATTGTCCCACTTCATTATAAATCCTTATGACAGCTTGTTGTTTCCAATACATGTTTTTTAGACTAAATAGGAGGTCGTAATTACCGTAATTGATAAATTCAACATACCATCACGGAGAATTTAGAGAGAGGGAACAGCCTACTTGGTTAAAATACTAGGACAAGACTCTGTCCTTGGTAGTTACGATGTAATCTTCAAACAAATAGGTTGTGGTGTGTGTGTAGTTCGGGTACCCCCTTTTTTTGAATGAATATCATTGAGAGGATTTCTGGATACACAGGCGCGAAACGTTTGTAGTACTAACTCTATTTCGTAGGAGGGATTTTAACCCGTTCTATATGTGGAATAGAGTAGATTCTGTCTCACGAGAAGATATATAATGAAGATACATTGGTCTTCTTAAGGAAGATAAAGGTTGTCTCTCTTTGATTATGGCTAGCATTTAATGCTATGTTCTGTGTATTCAGAGACAAAAACTGTCTATTTATAGTCTTCATTCATAATTGCTTATTCTTGAATTTATGGGTTAAATTGCCAAGATAATATTTCTGTGCTATTAAATTACAATTGTTTACATATATTAAGGTGCATGAAATATATATACATATTAATATGTTTATATGAAATATGTCATAATTATGTAGTCTTCTGCCCTGGAGAGAAAATGATGACCAATAATGTTTGACGATGGCATTCTGAGTTGGCAGATTTAACAGCAAATTAGACCAATGGAGTGATTAAATGTGCTACTGAGTATGAGTTTCGATGCACGAAAGGGACGAGACATGTCTTACAGACATGAAACTATTATTTCCTATTTCATGTGAATATGTGTGGTTAATGGGCCCATCCAGATACAAGAGTGACACAGAACAACAGACGAGGGTCTAGCTGACTTGTACATGTGTAGTAATATGTACTCTTTTTCCCAAATTCCAATACTTTTATTAGAAGGGTATTTTTTATGCCACCCATTATATTACCACAGATGTGGGTGGTGATCTTGGGCTTACACATTTTCTCCTAAGACAGGGAACCCTGGCCTGAGTTGTGCAATTCTCAGTGAATTGCCATGAGGAACAGATGAAGTTCTTTAATGTGTGCCACTCAGGACGGCCCCCTTGCCACACGAGGATGAAGCTAAGTAGAATGACAACTCCATGTTTCATCCTTTAAGACCAGCGGCCAACAACCGAACAACTAAACAACCAAACAACTAAACAACGGAGAAATAATTTTTAGACTCATCTAATCTCTACAGTTATTCTCCCACAATGTATTTTGTTTACTCTAGATACCCCGCCAGAGGAACATTAAACCCCAACGTTTAGATTAGCTGAAGACATGAGAACATTGAGCATTATTTTGTTCACTTAGAAGTTTCTGATAGTTCAAATATGATGGATATTTATACAGTTATGTCATTTGTGAAATGTTAATTTTGTATATTGGAATTGCTCATGGTGCACCCTTTTCCCCCTTTATTTCAATACAGGATTATACTATTATTAGAGTGTGTTAGTTAATTCCATCGGTGTTATATGTGTATTGCTGTGTTTAATATTAATGTGGTAGGGTTTCTGCATTTGACAACAAACCCCAGAGAGCTGGTGGGCGGGGATACAACTCGCTTGCACTCTAATCAGCGTGATCTTTAGTTCTCTCAAGCAGTGACTTCCCTGTGCTCTCTTGGCCTTCTGTTAGAAAACCTGACTTATCCCTAGTGGAATCCTATAACCTATATCTGTTTTAT
Organism: Cepaea nemoralis; assembly: GCA_014155875.1. Taxonomy (NCBI): domain Eukaryota; kingdom Metazoa; phylum Mollusca; class Gastropoda; order Stylommatophora; family Helicidae; genus Cepaea; species Cepaea nemoralis. The sequence continues at coordinate 320,285 of JACEFZ010007074.1, forward strand.
CACTTGGGAGTCTTACGAGCCAATTCCTGATTTTCCTATAATAGTTGGCAACTACGAATTGGGGATATCTATCTCCCATTTCTATTTTATAATATCACAATTAGGAAATAATATTCTTACACTATTCTTTTGTGTTGAGATTATTAGTTTTTCTATACCATTTTGTGATGTGGATAGTAATAATGCATCATCATATCGAATCTCTGGTATTTTGTGACCACTGATCTTTAGAGCATCATATTGCTCCTTGGTTATATTATCTTTAATATTTCCCATCATATTTTCGGCGTACATGTTAAACCAGAGGTTCCCAAACTACGGCCCGTGGACCACTTGTAGTCCGCTAGCTGTCAGAAAGTGGCACGCGAGGCATCGTTATTTAATATAATACATTTTAATAATTTCAAAAAATGCACTCGGAACGCCCCGTCAGCGTGTGGTAATTTACTCTGCTCGTGGTTGTTATGCTCAGATATTATCGAACGCGCATGTTCAGTTCGCAACGGAACGTTATGAAGTCCCCATACCCAGCCTTGTCGACCAATCAGAGTATGCAAGGCGCCATGTTGTCGCCTGTTACAACTGTTTAGCAGAGTCGGTAGTATTGTGTTGAAATTCGATTTTTTCAAATAAACAATCTCCGTTAAAACCTATAAACGTAAGTGTGGAAAATCTAAAATCAAACAATGGTTTAAAAAAAACAAAAAAAAACACCGAAAACGTGAATTCAACGAAGATTGGACTGAGAAATTTATGTTTCTGCCTAGCCGTATCGGTAAAACCAGTTTGCTTAATCTGCGGATTTTCTGTTTCTGTTACCAAAAACAAATTAATCTGGAACGACACTTCAAGACCACACATTTAGACATACATGCTCAATATCCGATCAATTCGGAGTTAAGAAAAGATTTCATAGCTAAAAATGAAAGTTCTCTGACCAGGCAGCAGTCATTTCTCACCAAGGCTAACGAATAGAACATGAGTGCTGTTGTTGCGTTATACGAAGTCGCTCTTCTGTTGGCTCGCGAAAAGAAATCGTTCACCGATGCAGGAGAAATAATCAAGCCTTCCCTTAAAGTTGCTGCTAGAATGCTTAGTGATACAAAAGTGGGGGAAAAAATGTGATTATATTTCTTCTTCTTCTTCTTCTTCTTCTTCTTCTTCTTCTTCTTCTTCTTCTTCTTCTTCTTCTTCTTCTTCTTCTTCTTCTTCTTCTTCTTCTTCTTCTTCTTCTTCTTCTTCTTCTTCTTCTTCTTCTTCTTCTTCTTCTTCTTCTTCTTCTTCTTCTTCTTCTTCTCCTTCTTCTTCTTCTTCTTCTTCTTCTTCTTCTTCTTCTTCTTCTTCTTCTTCTTCTTCTTCTTCTTCTTCTTCTTCTTCTTCTTCTTCTTCTTCTTCTTCAGCATTCCGAGCCATTGAGGTTCTTTGCTGCAGATACAAGCCGTCTCCATTCGTCTCTCTGGTTGACCTTCTCTTGCCAGTCGTTGATTCCAAGTGCTTGTAGGTCTGTATGTATATTATCTCTCCATCGTCTTCTTGGTCTACCTCGGGGTCTACGGTCATTTATTTCCTGAGTGTAAGCGAGTTTTGTTTCCCTATTATCTTCCATTCTTTCTATATGCCCCAGCCATTGCAGTCTATTAGCCTTCATGATACCAGTGATTAGCGGGGACTTAAACAGATCATAAATGTCTTTGTTGCTTCTTCTTTTCCACTCTCCACTTTGTGTATCCCTAATGGGCCCAAAGATGCGTCTTAAACTTTGTTCTCAAAGGTTTGTAACAAGGCTTCGTCTCCTTTAGTTGTACTCCAGGTTTCAGAGCCATACAGCACAACTGGTCTGAATCAGTGTTTTGTATATTGTGATCTTGGTGTTACGAGATAGCGCATTTGATTTTAGCAGATGTTGTAGTGCATAGTATATCTTATTTCCAGAGTTGATTCTAGCTTGTATTTCTTCCCTTATTATGTTGGAGCAGTTGAAGATCGTACCCAGGTATTTGTATGTTTCCGTTCTTTTAATGGTCATATTACCTATTTGTATTTGGCCAGAGTTTTTAGCCGTTCCTTCTCTTTAAACTAATATATTCTGTCTTATCTTGGTTGATAACCAGCCCCATTTGTTGAGCTTTTTCCTTTAAGTGTGTCAATATTTCCAATGTCTTTTGTTCATTTTCCCCTATAACATCTGTATCATCTGCATAACCAAGCAGTCTGGATGTTCCTCCAATAGCACATTCCTCCTTTACCTTCCTTACAACTTTCTCTAGAGACAGATTGAATAGTAGCGGCGATAGTGCATCACCCTGTTTCAAGCCAGATGTTATTTGGAAAGGGTCTGATTTCCTGCCTTTATATGTTACTATATTATAAGTATCATCCATGCATAGTCTGGTCATGTTGACTAACTTTCTTGGTATTCCAAATTCCTGCATAGCATTCCATAGACTATTCCTATGGACACTATCATAAGCCTTTTTAAAATCCACAAAAATGTTATCGAGATCTCTTTTATATTCCTAATTTTTCTCGGCTATTTGTCGTAAGATAAATATCTGATCTATTGTTGATCTGTTTTGTCTTAAACTCGCCTGGTAGTCACCTAATATGTCTTCTGAATATTTTAGTCTATTTAGTAATATCACGGATAGTATCTTATAGCTTGTGGACAGTAGTGATATTCCTCTGTAATTTTCAGATTGGAACTTGTCTCTTTTCTTAAAGATAGGTATCAATAATGACTCTTTCCAGTCATAGGGTAATTCTTCTGTCCTCCAGATTTTTATTATTAGTTCATATAACTTTAGATGTAGTGCATGGCCGCCTGCCTTTATAAATTCAGCAGCAATTCCATCAGCCCCAGTTGCTTTGTTTGTTTTTAAGTCGTGTTAGTACATATAGGATTTCTTCAAAAACAGGTTCTTCAATTTGTGGTTTACACGTTAGAACCTCTTCCTGTGGAAAAGTGTTATTGGAACTTCACAATTTAGTAATTCAACAAAGTATTCTTTCCATGTGTTACACATGTCCTCACTGGTATTTATCACATTCCCATTGTTGTCTTTTAAACCATATGTGTTGTGTTGGTACCCTCGTTTCATTGACTTCAGTTCTATAAAAAAAAATTTCTGGATTCGTTTTTCTGGTGATTAGTTTCCATATCTTTGATTATATTGCTCATATATTCTCGCTTCTGCTGCTGAACTATTTTTGTAGCCTCTTTACATTCAGTTCTATATTGCTCTTCATTTTGCATATTGTTGATGTCATTTAACCACAACTGTCTGGCATTATTTTTCCTAATGACCGCTTCTTCACATTTTTTATTGAACCATCTGTTCTTTCTATGCGTGGTTACCACACCGAGACATTCTTATGCGGTAGTTTGAATTGTATTCTTGATGCTCATCCAAGTTTGGTCAACGCTTTCCTCCAACGGGTTTTGTAGAATTTCAAGTTTACATTTTATTTCATCTGCAAATTTCTCTTTGACTGTACTTTCTTGTAATTTATCTGTTATATGTTGCGTGTAACCTTTGTAGTTTAGCATAGAAAGCTCTCTTAAGTTTTATTTTAAATTTTGCTCCAACGAGGATGTGGTCGTTGTGGCACAGAGCTCCTCTATAACTTCTAACTTGTTGTATGTTTGATGCATTTTTGTTGGTAATTAAAATGTGATCTATTTGATTATAGGTTCTCTTGTCACATGATTTCGGAGTTTGTTTATGTCCGAATTCGAGGCTTATCTATTTGTTTCGTAACAAAATAGGATATGATTCCGTTGTCTAATAATACTATGGCCAGGCGAACAGCAGATATCACAAATTTTAAATTATTTTTCATTGGCAATGGATGAATCCACTGACATTTCTGACACAGCTCAGATCGCAGTTTTTGTTCGAACAATAAAGGATAATTTTGAAGTCATTGGTGAACTTCTAGGATTTTAATCGATTCATGCAACTACCAAAGGGACTGATCTGTTTGAAACTCTGAAGTTGTGTGTAGGAAAAGCAACATAGAATGGGACCAAATTGGACAGTGTATGCACACACGGTGCTCTGGCTTTGACGGGTGGAAGGTCTGGATGTCTAGCATTATCGGTACAGTTTCTTGGCCGCACTATATTAAAATATCATTGTATCATTCAATAAGAAGCTCTGTGTGGAAATACATTAAATCTAAAACATGTCATGGATGTTGTTCTGAGATGTGTGAACAACATGCGAAGTAAGGCGCTGAACAGGCGTGAGTTCAGACAGTTTATATCAGACCTGAACGAGTAATACGGTGAGCTGTGGTTTCAGATGGCTATCTAAAGAGGAAGTTCTGTCACGTTTCTGGGCACTGAAAAATAGTGTCTATCTGTTTCTGTCTGAAATAAATGAATTGCCTACAGAACGAGAATGTCTGCTGTACGATGGCTGACTTAATGACCTGGCAATTTTGGTGGACATCGCGTCTCATTTAAACCCTTTAAATACGCGGATCCAGGTGAAAAGCAAACTATTCACACATTTGTGCGATGACATTTCTTCATTTAAAATGAGACTACAACTGTTTATCGGACAGCTGACTGGATGGACTTTAGAGGCGTTTCCAACTCTGAAGACGCTTGTGATGGAAAAGAAATCTGACTTGTTACAATGCAAAGGAAAAGTTGAAAGTCTTCTGGATATCTTTCAGTCGAGATTTCAAGAGTTCACAATAGAGGAGGTTAATGTTGCCCTCTTCATAAATCCGTTCGTATTTCCTTATGCCAAGATCTGTCAATTACAGCAAAACCTTCAGAGCGAAGTAATTGATTTGAAATGCAATTCTGCACTGAGATGTAAATTTCTGGAGCTGCCTGCTTCACCTTCAGCTAGTCATATGATTTCATTCTGGCGACTATTACCTGTTGAACAATTTGAACAATTGCGTTCATTCGCCTAGAGATGCATTTGTTGTTTTGGTTCGACTTACAGATGCCAGCAGTCTTTTTCAGCAATGACCGTTATAAAAACCAAGCAACATTCCAGACTCACCGACAGTAACCTAACTGCGCTTATGACTTTGGGCACGACAGATTTGTGCCCAGACATTGATAAACTTGCATCTTAAGTTAAGTAACTGGTTATGAAGAACAGTTACAATTGTAAATTAATTACATTAATAGCGCTTTTCGAAACTGATTTAAAATTTATTAAAATTAGATTTTTAACAGCATGCATCTTTCCCATTGCAACATGCGCCTGTGGGACCTGGACACTTAATAAACAAGCTGAACAGGGCATAGATGCCTTTGAATATAAATGTTATAGACGAGTTATAAGAATATCTTGGATAAAGAAAAGAACAAATGTATCCATGCTTCAAGAGCTGAATGTTGAAGAAGTTTGGTTATTAAAGACGATAAAACAAGGACAATTGAAATATTTTGGTCACTTGAAACGTCACGAAAGTTAGGAGAGAACAATAATGGAGGGATATATTCTTGAGAAGAGAGGAAGGGGAAGGCCAAAGAGAAGATTGGTGCAGGATGTGGCAGATAATCTCCAGATGGGTGTATCAGACGAGGGGCATCTTGCTTATGATCGAGAGGTTTTCCAGAAGGTTGTTAAGGGAGCGAGGTTCTGCAAAGGACATGCTACTGAATGAATGAATGAACTATGTGTGATGGAAAGCCCATTTTCCTCATGATTTCCCAAAGTTTCTGATGTTGTACGCCTAGAATTTGCCTTTGAATAATCCACAAAACATGAGAATAGGTTTACGTTAAATTCTCTACACTTTTCTATTATTAAACGATTAATATTGAGTATGTGATCTCTTGTTCCTCTTCCTTGTTTAAATCAAGCTTGAATCACATTATTGTCTTCTTTCATTTTCCTACGAAGTCTTCCCATTTAATAGAATTTTACTTGCAAGACTGATCAGGGTAACAGTTCTATAGTTGGTGCATAATTTCAAGTCAGGGCTGCGCCGTGCGTTAATACAGAGAGGTGGCCGCATCAGGCGGCACCGTAAGGGGGCGACATAAGCAGCGAAATCACAATACAATTTTAATCATTCAATGATTAGAAATATTTAAGAGACGGCATTTCGAAAAGAAGAAAAAAAAAACATTTAAGGGGCGGCATTTCGTTAAAAAAAAAAAAAAAAAGATTATTTACGGGGCGGCATTTCGAAGATTTGCATTAAACTGAGGAAATCTAACGCACGGCCGTGTTTCAGTTTACCCGTTTTTTTTTTAAATATTATTTTTGTTTGGAATGAAGATAGTTCTCTTCCACTCTTTTGTCTATATACCATATTTCCATATCTTTTTCAAAATGCATGATAGATTTGTATGCTTTCTTCATCTCCCGCTTACATTAGTTCAACAGGTAATTCAGCACATCCTGGTGATTTACATTTCTTCCTGTTCTTTATTGCCCATACGAATCAGAGTTCAGGTTCTGTCTCTTTTGTCATTGGTTCATTTATCTCATTCATATCCTCACAGTCATTCATACATTCCGCTGCAGTATTCCTGCCATCGTTCTAGGATTTTTCCAGATTCTGTTAGGGTATTTCCCAACTTGTCACGGAAAACATTTAATGCAGGTTGAACATTTCTTGTCAATAACTTAACTTCTTTGAACATTTCGTAATCTCGTCCATTCTAATGATATTGCTCTATTCTAGTACAACAATTGTGTATAAATTATTGTTTGTTAATCAGGTGTCATCTCCTCCTGTATAGACATCAAGACCTCAAAACGATTCTTCACTTCTACGTTGTATGTGTCTGGTATTTTTGTGAGATCAAAACGGAGTGGCCTTGGTCCTTGAGTAAGCTTTCTGAGTTTTACTTTCACATATGTTATTAATAACTGATGATCTATATCACAGTCTGCACTTTGTAGAGGTTTTGGTGATATTATGCTAGTTTTCCTTCTTCTGTCTGTGTGTGTATGTGTGCGTGCGTGCGTGCGTGCGTGCATGTGTGCGTGTGCGTGTGCGTGTGTGTGTGTGTGTGTGTGTGTGTGTGTGTGTCGAAAAGTAGAAAATATGCATACACAAACAAAATATTTAATTGCATGTCCTTCACAGGACGTAGCAGTCAACCCCAGCATTTTGGCTGTTCGTGATTCCTGGGCAAGTTTTAGGTTAAGTAGTTTGCCATTGCTTTCTGAACGGCACCTATACCTTTTTCGAGAAAACCAGCACCGCTGTGATTCGAAACCTGGCATACGGGATTACGAAGTGCGGCCGAAATCCTTCGCCACGGTTCGCAACCAGAACGCAAATAATTATTTACTTAGGCCTGAAGAATAATATAGTTGGTGGGTCTTGGTAATCTACACGCTGAAAGCAGAAAACATAAGGCTCAGAAAATACTGCAGGAATTCCATGAAAAGTACCCGAGCGTGCAATTATGCGTTCATAATTATGCAATTAAATAAACTTACCGATTTGTGAACAGAAAACATCAACTGATGACACGATTTGTATACGTTGATTTGTAGCTCGGAATTGTCAATGTATTGCAGTACATGTATTCCTGTTTATCTTAGAATTTGTTAAAGTCTGTGGAGTCTTGTCTTCACATTTTTTTGTAAAATAATTTACGTTACGAAACACCGGAAGGAAAACTCGAATCTGCGGAGATTAAATATTATACAGCGCATCAGATGACTATCGTGTCCTTAAAAGGATAACGCCAAGAACGATGATCAAACAGCCACTCAAGAAGCTACTGCAGCTGAATACGTGTCTATGGGTAATCAGATATGACACATCCGTGGTTATATTTCATCTTCCTTCAAACAGCAAGATGCACAAGATTGTTAGAACGCGTTTTCACAACTGAACCTACTCAGAGTTCGTGTGTTGAAGTTTACAATAATGTATTCATAAAAGATGCTTCGTAAATGAAGTAGGCATGTTTCACTGACAACCCACAGGTGAAAGTCGTGGTAAATACGACACCAAGGACGATAGCTAGGTGACAAAAAACAGAAACACTTACAAAACGTAGCCGTATCCGTATTTAGCTATCCCGTATCATTAGTTCAAGTATCTGTCGTCTCTGATGCACAGATCACAGCCTACCATTATAGACGTCTATGGTGGACTTATCGGGTGGAAACAATGTCAAGAATGGAGGGTTATCTCACGAGCGATTACAGGCGTAAATGTGTGCTCAGGCCAGACTAATTTACACCAGTAGTTAACGCTGATACATCCACGATAGACTATTTCTGGATTATGAAGCCGTCGTTCCCAAGATTCCTACCGTGTTCCCGACCCATTGTGTAGACTGTAGTTATAAAACAACTGCTCAGCGTAAAAGCATTTTGTAAATATTTACTTTCACGGGCGTGTGACTTTGTTCCCGAGCTTATATCACGCCCATGTATACAATTTACAAAACAACCACAATTACGAAATAGCAAACATCCTCTGTGTGCAGTGTGATACAGCTTACTATAGATAGACCTTACTGAGTTTTAGCACTACTTGTAATATGATTAAAGGCAAATGACTACCTCTGCAGGGAATAATCTTATTGTGCAATGGGTTCGTTATGAAAATAGATAAGACAAAAGATAAGGTGTTGGTGTATGTTTCTGTGTAGCTAAATATATACGGAAAAGATCTATTTGTCTTTCTGTGTACAGCAATGGTTCCCACCCATTTGCCCGGTGGTCCTAGTTTGTGCAGATCCCGATTTTTCGTCTTCAATTGTTTGAGTATATAATGAGATCAATAGAAAATACGACAGGAATAGCGATTGGTGGTCACAACATAAATAATTTACATTATACCGATAACACTGTCTTGGTAAAAAGTCAGAAGGAATTATCGGATAAAACGCAATGTTTGTAATATATATATATATATATATATACATATATATATATATATATATATATATATATATATATATATATATATATATATATATATATATATATATATATATATATATATATATATATAATCCTACTGCAGCCAGTAGGGATAGAATCGGCTAGCCTCTCTCTGGAGTACAAATTAGTAGCCTGTCGATGACCCACAAACTACCCAAGTCAGCCTCACCTCCCAGTGATGTAGACTGGGAAACCATGACCGCGAGGTCATGGGCCAACGGACTCTGTCTCGCCGGGGGGGGGGGGGGGAGACTCCCTTTGGTCAGATTTGTTTGTCCTAAACTTGCCACAGGCCTAACAAGCCGGCAGGGGATTTATTTCTGCTCGAAGAAATAATAAAATAAGTACAGTAGAAAACCCAACGGCGAATTACACCATTAAAGAACTTCTATTTGCTGAAGATGAAGCGTTAATAGTAAAATCAGAAGCAGAATTACAAGTCCACATACAGAGCCTTAACGAAGTGTGTAAGTAGCACACCTTGAATATTAACATCAGTAAAACAGAGGTAATGACTATAACCAAAGAAGAAAACAAAATAATTCATACAAAAGAACGCTCCTGAAACAAGTAAAGAGCTTCAAGTATTTAGGAAGTATAATATCATCAAATGGCAAATCAGAAGACGAGATCGACAACAGATGCAATAAGGCAAACCAACTCATTGGTGGACAAATGGCACCAATACTGAAGAACAAACACGTAACAAAAGATACTAAAAAATCACTCTACAACACGATCTTCCTACCAACTCTATGCTACCAATGCTAAACCAGAACAATGACTGAAAAAAAGAGAAAAGAAAAATTACAACAACGGAAATGAGATTCCTGAGAAGAACACTCAATGTATCAAAGAAGAGAGAAAATCAGAAATGAAGAAATCAGGACTAAAGTTGGGGTTATGGCAGCGCTAGGTTATCAGAAAACAGCAAATAAAAGGTTTAGCCATATAGCTAGGCTACCAACTAACAGTTAATTAGTTAGTTGCTGTTCGAACTTAACGGCAAAGGGTCGCCCCATACTGCTCAGTTCCTGTGCCAGTGATTATCACACAAAATGCTCCTCGCTGCCCCATGTGAGAAGTGAAACAGACAGGAGTCTCGACAAACAGACATCCCACACAGGTATACATGCATAAAGCCGCTGCCAGTATGCCAACACAAAAGCCGCCATGAAAAATACAGTTCATCGTCGATGGAAGCAGCAAGTCACTAGAAACCCAACAGCCATACTTTACTGCATAAGGCAACCCAGTTAGTTTAGCAACTAACAGTATTCTACAACAAGCAATGATGTACAGATCAAACGGAACCAGAAGAATAGGTCGACCATATAAACGATGGACAGAGTTGAAAGTGCTTTTAGGCTAAGAAAAGTTGGGAATCCCTGATGTAGTGTGACCACACTATATTAAATATTTTTTCTTAATGTTCTGTGATGTACTAATAGGCTGGGAACTCCTGTTGTAATGAGTCAGTTAATCTTGATGTGTTATAATGTAGCAAATGTCTAGAAACCCAGTTTAGAGTAACCATTGACTACCTTTAATATTGACGCTCTGGTGTAGTAAAACGTTGGGGACGCCTGGTGTAATGTCTTCATTAAATACTAATAATCTCATGCTCTAACGTATTAAAAACGTTGCACTGTAGTGTCTTCACTAACTGCCAGTAATCTTGATGTGCTGTAACATTGTAAAAGTCTGGAAAACCCAGCTGTAGAATGACAGCTGACTACGTTACATTTTCATGCCTTCAAACATATTATCAGACTGGAAACTCCTGCTGTAGTGTATCCAATAACTGCCAGTAATCTGTATTCGCTCAACGATAGTTAAACACTAGGAATTGTTGATATAGTGTGTCCACTTACCGCCACTAATCTTTATTCGCTCAAAAATATCTAAAGGCTATGAATTGTTGATTTAATGTGTTAACTAATTCCCAGTGATCGTTATTCGCTCAAAGATATCCAAAGACTATGAATTGTTGATGTAGTGTGTCCACTAACTGTCAGTAATCTTTATTCGCTCACAGATAGTTAAACACTTGGAATTGTTGATGTAGTGTGTCCACTAACTGCCAGTAATCTTTATTCGCTCACAGATAGTTAAACACTAGGAATTGTTGATGTAGTGTGTCCACTAACTGCCAGTAATCTTTATTCGCTCACAGATAGTTAAACACTAGGAATTGTTGATGTGGTGTGTCCACTAACTGCCAGTAATCTTTATTCGCTCACAGATAGTTAAACACTAGGAATTTTTGATGTAGTGTGTCCACTAACTGCCAGTAATCTTTATTCGCTCACAGATAGTTAAACACTAGGAATTGTTGATGTAGTTGTGTCCACTAACTGCCAGTAATCTTTATTCGCTCACAGATAGTTAAACACTAGGAATTGTTGATGTGGTGTGTCCACTAACTGCCACTAATCTTTATTCGCTCACAGATAGTTAAACACTAGGAATTGTTGATGTAGTGTGTCCACTTACCGCCACTAATCTTTATTCGCTCAAAAATATCTAAAGGCTATGAATTGTTGATTTAATGTGTTAACTAATTCCCAGTGATCGTTATTCGCTCAAAGATATCCAAAGACTATGAATTGTTGATGTAGTGTGTCCACTAACTGTCAGTAATCTTTATTCGCTCACAGATAGTTAAACACTTGGAATTGTTGATGTAGTGTGTCCACTAACTGCCAGTAATCTTTATTCGCTCACAGATAGTTAAACACTAGGAATTGTTGATGTAGTGTGTCCACTAACTGCCAGTAATCTTTATTCGCTCACAGATAGTTAAACACTAGGAATTGTTGATGTGGTGTGTCCACTAACTGCCAGTAATCTTTATTCGCTCACAGATAGTTAAACACTAGGACTTGTTGATGTAGTGTGTCCACTAACTGCCAGTAATCTTTATTCGCTCAAAAATATCTAAAGACTATGAATTGTTGATTTAATGTGTTAACTAATTGCCAGTGATCGTTATTCGCTCACAGATAGTTAAACACTAGGAATTGTTGATGTAGTGTGTCCACTAACTGCCAGTAATCTTTATTCGCTCACAGATAGTTAAACACTAGGAATTGTTGATGTAGTGTGTCCACTAACTGCCAGTAATCTTTATTCGCTCACAGATAGTTAAACACTAGGAATTGTTGATGTAGTGTGTCCACTAACTGCCAGTAATCTTTATTCGCTCACAGATAGTTAAACACTAGGAATTGTTGATGTAGTGTGTCCACTAACTGCCAGTAATCTTTATTCGCTCAAAAATATCTAAAGACTATGAATTGTTGATTTAATGTGTTAACTAATTGCCAGTGATCGTTATTCGCTCACAGATAGTTAAACACTAGGAATTGTTGATGTAGTGTGTCCACTAACTGTCAGTAATCTTTATTCGCTCAAAGATAAAGTCTAGGAATTGTTGATGTAGTGTGTCGACTCACAGAGAGCGCTCACAGAGAGTAAAAGGTTGGGAATCCCTGCTATGGTATTCCACTAACTACCAGAAATCTTGATGCACTCTAATGTTCTAAAAGGTTGAAAATCCCTTGTCTGGTGTGACCATAAACTATTGATAATCTTTATTTCACATTTAAACATTCCTCAAAACAGCTATTGCCCGATTAGGGAAGAGGACTTCAAATATACATACATTAGGAATATTTAAAGCAGTTTTAGATTTTTTAGATTTTGTATAGTGATTAAGTGAATCGGTACAATTATCTCGGAAAAGTCATAACATCTTATGGGAGATGCCTTGAAGAGATTAGAACAAGAATCGCCATGGCGAAAGTAGCCTTTAGCAAGATGAAAAACATTCTGACCAATAAGAAGATGTCAATTGAAACGAGAAAAAGAGTGTTGAGGGGATACATAGAGCCTGGTTTTTTTTTTTTTTTTTATGGATGTTAAACTTGGACAATGAGCAGTCAAGCTGAAAAACATCTGATGGCTGCAGAAATGTGGTTTCTGAGGAAAATGCAAAGAATACCATGGACAGACAGAAAAACCAATGACCAAGTACTGCAGGAGACAAATGACAATCGTAAATTGATTAGAGAAATTAGTCGTAGACAGTCAACATTTTATGGACATGTTATTAGAAGAAATGGATTGGAGAACTTAGAGACAACTGGCAAGATCGAAGGGAACAGACCAAGAGGAAGACCGAGAGGAAAAGACCTGAATGGCTTGGCCACATGGCATGGACGAGACAGGAATACTGAGCTGATCCACGACTCTGGTGATTTAGTGAAATGGCGAGTCATGACCGTCCACGCTTTCCGGCATGGCACATGATTGATTGATTGATAGTGATTAATTCTCCTTCACCCTCATAATATTTGTAGTGCAATAACAGGCGTGTTATTGATCCCGCATATAAAATAAATTCAGTCACTCCACGATATTTCCACCGAATCTTTATCAAGCGAACATAAAATAGGAACCAAGATCTAATGAAATTGAAGACTGTGGAAATGAAGACGGGGTCAAAAGAAGGTAGGTTACAAGTCACGTAAATTATAGTTCCACCATCGGTGAATATTTATATTTACAGCATGAGATGTAAGATTAGTGTGTGCCTATTTTAAACTAACAGTTGTTCCGCAGCGAAAGAGTTAACTTCTTCACTTTTTTTTAAAAACTGCATATCCCTTACAGGACGTTGCAGTCAACACCAGCATTTTTCAACTGCTATTGATATTCTAGGCAAGATTACGCTCAGTAGTTTGCCATTGCTTTCTAAGCGACCGGCTCAGATACCCCCGTAAGTAATCAACGCGACGTTATCTGCTGCCACGTGGATATACGGGATTACGGAGAAAGACGTTAAACGCTCCGCCAGGGAGACCGGACTACTACAACCTTAATGCATTATTTCAAGAATCATTCTATTTCTTAGCTCCGCATGCCCTAGACCAGTGGTTCTCAACCGGTGGGGAATTCCCCCCCCCCCCCCCCAGGGGGAATTTGAGGGTTTCCAGGGGGGAGGGGGGAAATGAAGACATTGTCACATTGGCTTCAGGACCACACAAAACATGAACGGGATATTAAGCATACTCGTGACGTTAACTCCCCCGATTATTTCAAGATCGCGTTAATACAAGAACCGATTACTTGATATTGTTTTCCCTCCATAATATACGGATCTTTTCCTTCTACATAGTCTCTATGATTTAGGTTGCCGTATTTTACCAGAGATTTTATTTGCGGTAACTTACGTTTTTTTTGTTATTGCTTCTCCGTTTTAATGGGGTTTAGAGTACTCATCATGTTAAATTTCCCGATTATTTCAAGATCGCATTAATACAGAAAACGATTACCGAGATCCCTCCATTGTTTACGAATCTACACGTCTCAGCTCGTGGATATATATATATATATATATATATATATATATATATATATATATATATATATATATATATATATATATATATATATATATTGCATATCCTATTTACAGGGCTTTGCAGTCAAAACCAGCATTTTACAGCTGCTGTTGATGTCTTTTCAAGTTTTATGTTCAGCGGTTTGCTATTGCTTTCTGAACGTCCTGCTCACATACTTTTCCATAAGAAACTGATGCAACGCGATCCGCTGGCGAATCTCGCGCAGCTGTGTTTCGTACCTGGGTATACGGGATTACGAACAGCGTCCTTAACTTCTTCATCAGGGAGACTGGCATATATATATGTGTGTGTGTGTGTGTGTGTGTGTGTGTGTGTGTGTGTGTGTGTGTGTGTGTATATATATATGAGTGTGCGTGTGTTTAAAACTGTCATTTACTGCCAATATAGTACCTTGCGGTGTATGGCAGAGGGGTCTTTGAGCCTGAGGAATAAAGGCCGTCTGGCTAGTGCAGTCGCCGCGAACTGTGCAGGTTAGGATTTTCTTTTTGCCCCCGACAGAAAAAAATCCGACACCTTACCGAGGGATCGAACCCGGGCCTCCCGAATGAGAGTCTCAGCCAGCCGCTCCTCAGCGTGTGTTTGTATGAGTGTATATATATATATATATATATATATATATATATATATATATATATATATATATATATATATATATATATATATATATATATATATATATATATATATACCGTCTCCGTGGCCTGAAGCCTTGCCAGCGGTGACCGATTTAACAGCAGACCACATCGTGCTGGGGTGTTAGCGTGTTGGTATTGGATCCGGTCGTTCAGAAATCAATGACAAACCACTGAACGTAAAACTTGCCCAGACATCAACAACAGCAGTAAAATGCTGGTGTTGACAGCGATGTACTGTAAATAGGATATGCAATATAATTGTGTGTGTGTGTGTGTATGTGTGTGTATACGTATATATGTGCGTGTGGGTGTGTATACACGTCTGTGGGTGTTTATGTGTGTTGATCTTGACTTTATCGTTTTATATTTATAGAACCTGAAGCCCATGATGAGTGTCAAGAAAAGAAAGTATGACCTGTCTTATTTGAATTATGGATTCACAAATATCGTCATCAACGGAGAAGAACGACCTCAGTGTGTTATTTGTAGTAAAAGTTTGTCAAATGATTCTATGAAACCGACACAGTTGAGGAATCATTTGTTGAATGTTCATCCTCAATACAAGGACAAGGACAAAACCTATTTTGAACGTTATGGGAATGCTGTCAAAAGGATGAGACTGGATTTAACAGGGGTATTCCAAGAAACAAACCAAAAGGTTACTTAAGCTTTCTATGTCGTAGCACTGGAGATAGCGAAGCAGAAAAAACAACATACAATCGGGGAATCTTTGATCAAACCTTGTTGTCTCAGGATGGTGGAAATTGTGTTGGGAAATGAATCAGAAAAAAAACTTGCAGCGGTTTCACTATCAAACGACACTGTTCAAAGGAGGATCAGCGATATGGCCAATGACATCAAGGATCAAGTTGTGCAAGAGATCAAGTCTGCAGCATTTGGGCTCTATTCAATTCAAATTGATGAATCGACTGATGTGGCATCTTGTTCTCAGTTGATAGTGTTTGCAAGGAATGTGCATTCAGGATCATTTAAAGAAGAACTTCTTTTTTGTTCTCCTCTTTAAACAACTATCATGGCCTCTGATATTTTGGAAAAGGTTTCATCTTTCCTTGAATCAGAAAATCTTTTATGGGATATGTGTGGGTCCTGTACAGCTGGTCCAACCAGCTATGTTGGGGACCAAATCAGGATTTCAAGTTAGTGTGAAGAAACGTGCCCCAAAAGTGAAAGGCATTCATTGCATGATCCATCGTCAAGCACTGGCCTCCAAAACACTTCCAGCTCCTTTGGAGAAGGTTTTGGATCAAACCGTTCAGATAGTGAATTTTATCAAAGGAGGAGCTCTCAACTCACGGCTTTTTAAGCAGTTATGCGTTGACATGGATGCAGGCCACCATTTGCTTCTTTTCCACACAAATGTTCGATGGCTGTCAAGAGGAAATGTAACTGCGCGAGTATATGAGCTGAGAGACGAGCTCAAATTATTTTTTGAAGTTCAGGGTAAGATGGACTTTTTCGCCTGGCTGGATGATGAGGAATGGATCATGCGCCTTGCCTATTTAGTTGATATTTTTGAGCAGTTGAATAAACTCAATCTTTAGATGCAAGGAAGGAATACAAATATCATACAATTTGTGGATGCCTTGAGAGCTTGTATGAGCAAGCTGGAAAACTGGAAAAGAAAGGTCAATATGACAAATGTTGCAATGTTTGAGAAGCTGTCATCCGTTCTCGTTGTTGATGGTAAAGACCAAGTACTTCCACAATTTGCAAAAAATGAAATTGTGCAGCATTTGACAGCGCTAGAAAATGAATTTGGGCGATATTTCCTGAACTTAGTGATGATGAGCTGAATTTGGTGCGAAACCTATTCAAATTATCAGTTGAAAAAGGTTTTGATGATTGTCAAGATGAATTTCTGGAGCTGAAAAATGATTCGGGGGCAAGGGATGTGTTCAGTGAGAAACCAATCACAGAATATTGGCCTTTAATGTGCGGTTCATACCCAAAAGTGGCAGAAAAATCAATCCGTGCATTGCTTCCATTTGCGTCAACATATCTTTGTGAGTCAGGCTTTTCAGCTCTGCTAGACTTTAAAACGAAACGACGCAACAGATTAGATGTTGAAAACGATCTCCGTTGTGCCCTTTCAAGCACTCCTCCGCGTATTTCAGAATTGCTGCGGGAAAAACAATCACAGTGTTCTCATTGATTACAATTTTCATTTAAACGATTTTTTCATTTTCACATTTTTACATTTTCATTACGAATCTACAATATCCAGGTTTTGTAATGAGCGTTTTGTTTGATGAAGCACAATTTTCTGGCATCCTGGTGTCGTATATTAAGCTACAATTTTTTGACGTTTTAACTGTTTGTTTATTGTAGTATGATTAATGTGGTGTTTTAATAAAATATTGCGAATGTAAAAATGCTTCTATTTAAGTTTTAATATCCATCAGCATATTCATTTGCTATTAACTGTAGAAAACTACACTATAAAATGTATCTTTACATGTGAAGGTTATGTACAACTATGGAAGAAATAAGTATTTTCACTATTATAGGCATGTTATTTTTAATGCACCTTGTGAGGCTGACAATTCTGGAAAGTTGGAAGGGGGGGAATGACGTTCTGAAAATATGGTGAAGGGGGGAACGGGCCAAAAAAGGTTGAGAACCACTGCCCTAGACAGTTACTTTAACTTTAACTTTAACCCATGCAATTAAACACATGCCTTTCGCTGTTTATATTCCAGACAGTTACTACTTTTAATTCCTCCTGAACCATAATAATTTAAAAGTGTCTTTTCTGTCTTTCCTGAGACAGAAACGAGTGAACCAAGCCCAGAGTTTGCACACATCTTAAAACACAGGTCTTGTTTATCTCTTTGTTCAAGATATCCAGGTTATCATTGGTGCCCGTTGCTTCTCCGACTTGTATGCTGCCCCATGTAATCTCTTCTACGACAACCTGAGATAACATTTACTAAAACAACACTGGCGCACTTTTATCCATACTTGACCACCTAAAGGCGGAAGCTGTTCAGTTGTCTCGCCGCACGAAGGCGCAAAAAGTTCCACTATCTTCTCTGAAGTACACGGCGTTTGAATATGGTGTTGCAAATTATCTCTACGTTAAACATTTTTTTTTTTAATGGAGCACACGAGCCACTTCATTCCCTAAACTCCACTCAAAATACTGACAACAGCCGAAATGCATTGACAGGTGTGAATCATACCTTTTGCAGTATGTTCTATATTACCTTCTTTCTTACGTTCCAGTTAACCAGTGCTTCTCACATTTTTGGATGTAGGAAATATACATAATATATTTTGATTCTAAGTTCGATTCCAATAATTCAGTAAATAATTTACAATTTCTTCATTTGTACGGTAGTTTATTGGATTTTAAAAAAAACTGATATTGTTTCTAATGCACCTTCAAGTTATGTTATACACATAGCAGCCTATAACTGGTATTGGGAAATATTCTGGAAAACAAAGGCAGCCGCGGGATGATATCGACTACATCACCCCTTGAGTATTTATTGATTGGCCTATAGAAATTTAGGACTAGCATACCCTACACGGCTTGGTGCGTGGAAAAGGGCCCATGGAGCACAATATACGCAAACGTTATACCATTTCCATCGTTATCTGGAATACGTGGACGTGTTGCAATGGAAAGCCAGATGTGAAAGATAAACAACTCATCAACGCAACTGTGGATAAGAGAACCCACCTTGAAAAAAGGGTATTCCCTAAAATTTTACATTTTACACCTGATTTTACATAAATGATGCCTGCTAAATCCACATACCAGATTTATTTGTCTGCAACAGCTTTAGATTTTTTAGATACCGGCATTTGTGTATTTAATTAATATTATTACAGTATTTTCTGTATAATGCTCGGGGGGAGGGGGAGGGCGGTGGGGGGGGGGGGGGCTATTGCTATCTAGTCCCTTACAAAATTTCGAATTCCAATGGTTTGGAGAGAGCGCAAGAACCCTATGATGACTGTTATTTCTATGTTATGGAAATATCCAGATGTACCAGACGACCTGTTCCACACGGAGATGACATACCAGTTCCAACTTTCAGTCAGATTTCGGATTACCTGCTAAGAGATGAAACAGCAGTGGCGTGTGGAACGACAAGTGACAGTGATGGTGATTTCGAAATTGATTTTCTAGTTACTCAACGATTCGACCAGCGTGAATTGAATGATCTAATCCGAGATCTAAATCTCTCCAAGGAATCTTCAGAACCTTTGGCTCCGCCCCAAGTCAGACTGAAACCTACGACCACTTGCCGGCAGACGAGTGTCCAGCCCTTACCCTACACTCTATACATGAAAAATGTTTTGCATATCCTTTACAGGACATCGCTGTCAATATCAGCATCTTCCAGCTGATTGTTGATTTCTGGGCAATATTACGCTCAGTAGTTTGCCATTGCTTTCTGAGCGACCGGCTCCATACTCTCATAAGTTACTGGCGCGACTCCAACCGCTTCCAATTCTCGTGCGCTCACATCAACCACGAGAGTATTCGGGGTTACGGAGAAAGCTGCTAACTCCTCAACCAGGGAGCCCGGCCTATACATGAAACCTAACGTTAAATATTAGAAGAGCGGATACGGGGCAACAAATTATGAAAATGGACTATCATAATTAAACGCAGGATTAGTCCATAGTTGCTCAAATCTCCTCTTTATAATTATAACTTACGTGTGATGACTGATCGATGTTGATTTATCAATCTTCTTGCGCCCCGTACAAAACCTGCGCGCTATGCACCTCCGTTCTTGGCCCCATTATTCCTCATCCCGAGCAAGTCATCGTTTCACTCATGTCATTGACATTAGCAGTGCCACCGAGTTATTTAACGGCATTTATGCAGTCTCCTCGGTTCATTGATGCACCCTCTACAATATTTGCAGAACCAGCCAACGTGTCAGCCATTTCATTGATTTGACCGCGGCGTAACATAGCATACTGATCAGACCAGTTGTGCTGTATGGCTCTGAAACCTGGAGTAAGGAGACGAAGCGTTGTTATAAACCTTTGAGAACAAAGTCTTAAGACGCATCTTTGGGCCCATTATGAATACACAAAGTGGAGAGTGAAAAAGAAGAAGCAACAAAGACATTTATGATCTGTTTAAATCCCCGCTAATCACTGGTATCATGAAGGCTAATAGACTGCAATGGCTGGGGCATATAGAAAGAATGGAAGATAATAGGGAAACAAAACTCGCTTACACTCAGGAAATAAATGACGGTAGACCCCGAGGTAGACCAAGAAGACGGTGGAGAGATAATATACATACAGACCTACAAGCACTTGGAATTAGCGACTGGCAAGAGAAGGTCAACCAGAGAGACGAATGGAGACGGCTTGTAACTGCAGACAAGAACCTCAATGGCCCGGAATGCTGAAGAAGAAGAAGAAGAAGAAGAAGAAGAAGAAGAAGAAGAAGAAGAAGAAGAAGAAGAAGAAGAAGAAGAAGAAGAAGAAGAAGAAGAAGAAGAAGAAGAAGAAGAAGAAGAAGAAGAAGAAGAAGAAGAAGAAGAAGAAGAAGAAGAAGAAGAAGAAGAAGAAGAAGAAGAAGAAGAAGAAGAAGAAGAAGAAGAAGAAGAAGAAGAAGAAGAAGAAGAAGAAGAAGAAGAAGAAGAAGAAGAAGAGAGAAGAAGAAGAAGGAAGAAGAAGAAGAAGAAGAAGAAGAAGAAGAAGAAGAAGAAGAAGAAGAAGAAGAAGAAGAAGAAGAAGAAGAAGAAGAAGAAGAAGAAGAAGAAGAAGAAGAAGAAGAAGAAGAAGAAGAAGAAGAAGAAGAAGAAGAAGAAGAAGAAGAAGAAGAAGAAGAAGAAGAAGAAGAAGAAGAAGAAGAAGAAGAAGAAGAAGAAGAAGAGGAGGAGGAGGAAGAAGCATGGCATGAAAAAATAACACTTTTAACCATGTATTTCCAAACTGACTCAACACATTACGTAAGCTTATATGCAGATCATATCTTCTAAAGCATGTTCATACAGCACTTAATATGCCCGCTTGTGTATAGTAATGTGTTTCCAACCAAAACTGTCACAGCTAACGCGACCACTGTAAGCCCACTGGTTGTTGTCGAGAAAGCACTGCGGACTCCTGAACTATTCAAAATGACATGACAAGTATGTTACTCATTAAAACAACCATTTAAATAACGTGTTCAATGGTTTAATTGGACAACAGTTTCTGTGTCATGATAGTGGATATTAAGGTCGGATTTCTGGGTTCACAGAATTCCGCGCCCGCTCCTTACGGCATCCGGTATGCAGATGTAGTGGTAACATTTCATGAAGAAAAGAAAACGCTAGCTAAAAAGTTCATCTGCAGCGTTCAAAGTGGGGGAGCCGCGGTGGCGTAATGGCTAGCACGTTTGTCATGTGTTCAAATTTTGTTCACTGACTTGGTCTTCTAGACCGAAGCACCCTTCCCCAGCGAATATTCAATTATTCATAGCTTATAATATATCTGACGTGAGACAGGGATGTGTAATGTGTTCAGATCCTTTTTCCCTGTACAGTGAAAATATATTCAGAAATATAATAGGTATGGAAGGAATCAACATTGGGGGAAGATACATCAATAACATTAGATATGCAGATGATACAGTCTTGATTGCAGACAATGAACAGTGCCTGCAAAATTTAGTAGATGCGGTTGTTGCACACAGTGAACAACTAGGGTTAGAACTGAATATTAAGAAGACACAGATTATGGTCGTCACTAGGAAGAAGGAAATACCACAATGTGATATACGAGTAGATGGGCAGATTCTTAAACAAGTGAATCGATACTGTTATCTCGGCACAGTCATAACATCTGATGGGAGATGCCTTGAAGAGATTAGAACAAGAATTGCCATTGCGAAGGTAGCCTTTTGCAAGATGAAAAACATACTGACCAATAAAAAGATATCAATTGAAACGAGAAAAAGAGTGTTGAGATGCTACATAGAACCTGTGCTTTTGTATGGATGTGAAGCGTGGACAATAAGCAGTCAAGCTGAAAAACAGCTGATGGCTGTGGAAATGTGGTTTCTGAGGAAAATGCAAAGAATACCATGGACGGACAGAAAAACCAATGAGCAAGTCCTTAAAGAGACAAATGAAGATCGTAAATTGATTAGAGTCATTAGACGTAGACAGTCAAGATTTTTTGGGCATGTTATGAGAAGAAATGACTTGGAGAACTTGGTGATAACTGGCAAGATCGAAGGGAACAGACCAAGAGGAAGACCGAGAAGTAAATACCTGGATGGATTGGCCACATGGCATGGTCGAGACAGGAACACAGAGCTGATCCACGACTCTGGTGATTGAGTGAGATGGCAGAACATGACCGCCCACGCTTACCGGCATGGCACATGATGGGTGGATGGATATCTGACGTTTAATGTGATCAATCGATGGGAGGAGACTGGAGCACGCATTGGCCTCGTCCGTGTACAATAGAAGTGATCCTTTACAAAACAAGCCAAGCCTAAAGTCCTACTCTTTCTGTCTGGGCGAGAAGTGGCATAGAGACGCGACATTCGACTCAAGGCTTAGTCACACCTGGAGTGAGTTAAAACAAAACAAATCATGCTTGTCCTTTGCGGGAGGTTAGAATCACCCCCCAGCCTCTATTGGCTGTTTGTTATTTTAATGGGTGTTCTGTAGCTTGCCACTGCTTTCTGAAGAAGTCAACGTTTAAATTCAACTGACCAGTGTGTGGAATTACCCCATTATCCCGTCTTCAGCACACATAATGTTTAAGCGAGAACGCATTAAACATCTCGGCCGACCTCAAAATTACAAATGGACATACACTCTGACGTATATCTATAAATGTAGACAAGGCTTACTTGTGCAGTCACATCCAGAACAATTAAATATATATAAATACTAGCTGACCCGGCCCGGCTTCGCCCAGTCCCTGGTGGGGAGCATCTCATTTAATTCATATAAGTAGTCATATAAGTTCTCGTTCCCGTTCCCGACTATCTATCTGTCTGTCTGTCTATCTGTCTACCTGTCTGTCTGTCTGTCTATATGACCCGGTCCGGCTTCCCCCAGCCCCTGATGGGGAGCATCTCATTTAATTCATATAAGTAGTCATATAAGTTCCCGTTTCCGATTGTCTGTCTGTCTGTCTGGCTGGCTGTCTGTCTGTCTGTCTGTCTGTCCCTCCCTCCCTCTCTGTTTGTCTGTCTGTCTGTCTACCAACTTACAAAAAGCATTAGAAAGAGCACTTGAAAGATCTTTACATCTTCCCCCAACAATTAACTTGGGTAAATAGAGCGGCGGCAGCGGCGGCAGCAGCAGCTGCAGAAGAAGAAAAAGGAGGAGGAGGGAGGTGGAGGAGGCAGGAGGAAGAGGGAGGTGGAGGAGGGAGGAAGAGATAGTCGGAGAGAGGATGAGGAGGGAGGAGGAGGGGTAGGGAGGAATAGGAGGGAGGAGGAGGGATTAGGAGGAGGGAGAAGGAGGAGGAAGGAGGAGGAGGGAGGAGGAGGGAGAAGGAGATGGGAGGAGGAAGAGGGAGGAGGGAGGAGGAAGAAGGAGGGAGGAGGAGAATGCAGGAGGAGGAGAGGGAGGAGGAGGGAGAGGGAGAGGAAGGAGGGAAGAGGAGAGAGGAGGAGGATGAGAAGGGAGGAGGAGGGATTAGGAGGAGGGAGGAGGAGGAAGGAGGAGGAGGAGGGAAGAGGAGGAGAAGGGAGGAGGAAGGAAGAGGAGTGATTAGGAGGAGGGCGAGGAGGTAGGAGGAGGAGGAAGAGGGAGGATGGAGGAGGGGGAGGGGAAGAGGAAGAGGGTAGGAGGAGGAGGAGGAGGAGGGGAGAGGAGGAGGAGGGTGATTATAACGCATATGCCTGTAGATAACTGCAGCGAAAAGGTGGGTCTGTCTATCTATCTGACCCGGCGTGGCTTCGCCCAGCTCCTGGCGGGGAGCGTCTCATTAAATTCATACAACAACAAAAAAAGTTACTTAAAAGAATGTCCTTACACACACCATCCATTATTTTTAATGAAAACTGTTTTTAATCACCTACATGATTGTAGATAACTTCTTTAAGCATAAAAAGATGAGTTACAGTGTTATGCATTATGCATAATTTTTTTAAGCATAAAAAGATGAGTTACAATGTTATGCATTATGCATTATTGTTATGAAAACTTTGAAAATGCCTTAAAGATTATATCATTATTTATTATAACTCATATGCCTGTACATAACAAAGAGTTTATAAATCTTTGAAAACGATGCAACAATATGACTATAAGGTATACAGAAACGTTATTAAAAGTTATGCCCCTTGAAATAACTTTTCTAGAGTTAAGTCCCCTTGCTATATAGAAATTATAATGAAAAAATAAAAATTAAATAATATTAAGTAAGTAGCCGATTTTACACTACAAATATATGACAGTTGGCAGCGCGGGAATGAGAGGAAGACGTGTAGAAAATGTCATCTCAATCGGATGGACCGTTCGCGAACGCATAAAGGACATACACACACACATACATACATCCTTTATATATATTCATTGGCACCTTGCCGTCTTGACAGACGATAGTTTGTGCTTTAAAAAGGCATAATAACTTTTAACTATGGCGGTAGCGAGTGTGACTGATAAGGCCAATTTGCGCTGTAAATGTCCGTTCACAGTGGGTGCATGTGAACACGTGGTCATTTCCACCATCATGAACCATCTTACATCTCAAACGCTTGGTGTGTGACTTTTCTGCAATAATTTTTTACTTTGATTTTATTCCATTTCTGATATTTGCCCTCCATGCAACACGTTCAGCGGCGACTTGCTCCCAATGTGCATTATCAATGCCTGTATCAATCATGTCCCGCTTACACACATCTTTGTATCGTAGTAGAGGCCGACCCTGAGATCTCTTACCCATCTGTAATTCACCAAAAAAGATATCCTTTGGTATTCTACCATCATCCATCCTCCTAACATGTCCTATCCATCTAAGTCTACGAAGACTGAGCATGGAATAAACTGTCACACAACCTGATCTTTCCAATACTTCAGTATTTGTGATTTTGTCTTGCCACTTAATACCAAGAATTCTTCGCAGACACCGCATATGAAAGCTGTTTAAGTTGTTCTGTTGGTGTGAGTAAGTTGTCCAGGTTTCACTGCCATAGAGAAGAGTACTAAGGACACAGGCTTGATAGACAAGGACTTTTGTTTTGGCAGTAAGCTTCCTGTTCTCCCAGACTCTTTTTCTTAACCTGTTCATTGTTGTTGCTGCCTTACCAATCCGAATGTTGATTTCCTGATCTAGGGATAATTTGCTATTTACGACTGATCCTAGATATGTAAAATGGTCTACTATCTCTAGTTCGGCGTCGTCAATAAAGATTGATGGTACCCCATGTGCACCTTGTGACATAATCTGTGTCTTATTTTTGCTAATTGTTAAACCAAACTCAGAACAAGCATTGGAGAATGCAGATAGTAGACATTGCAATTCTTCCTCAGAGTGGGTCGTAACTGCAGCATCATCTGCAAAAAGCAACTCTCTGATCAGTACCCTCCTAATTTTGGTCTTAGCCTTCAATCTCTGAGCATTGTAGAGGCCGCCATCTGAGCGTGAGTGAATGTATATACCACCATCCTGATCATGAAATGCATATTTCAGTAGAAGTGAAAAGTATATTCCAAAGAGGGTGGGAGCTAGTACACAACCTTGCTTAACTCCACTCTTGATTTCAAATTCTTCAGAAGTTGCACCATCAAACTTGATTATACCCTTCATGCCTGTGTGGAACGATTCCACAATGGACAGAAGAGTTGGTGGGCAGCCAATCTTCTTTAGTGCCTTGAACAGACCCTCACGACTGACCAAATCAAATGCCTTTGTGAGGTCGATGAAGGCAATAAACAGTGGTTGATTCTGTTCACGGCATTTTTCTTGCATTTGTCGCAATGAGAAT
Organism: Cepaea nemoralis; assembly: GCA_014155875.1. Taxonomy (NCBI): domain Eukaryota; kingdom Metazoa; phylum Mollusca; class Gastropoda; order Stylommatophora; family Helicidae; genus Cepaea; species Cepaea nemoralis. Next base: position 346,185 of record JACEFZ010007074.1, read on the forward strand.
ATCATATCAGTGGTATACCGGTTCTGTCGAAAGCCACACTGTGATTCGGGGTAGACTTGATCTCCTAGGACTTGAAGTCTGCGCAGAACAATTCTGGCAAATACTTTTCCAACAATACACAGAAGTGAGATACCCCTATAGTTGTTGCAGTCGCTCCGATCGCCCTTGTTCTTGTACAGTGTTATGATGCTTGAATCTTTGAAATCCTGTGGGACTTGTCCTTCACGCCAGCATAGCTCTATTAGCTGGTGGATCTGTATAGTGAGTGTGTCTTGCCCACTCCTAATAACCTCTATTGGAATCCCATCCTTACCTGGAGCCTTGCCAGATGCAAGTTCATTTATAGCACAAACTTCTGTTATGGTGGGAAGTGTGTCCAGGTGGTCAAGAGTTGGTAGAGCCTCTATGGCGTTGAGGGCATCATCCGCTAGTTTGGTCTCACTTGAGTAAAGCTCCAAATAGTGCTCTACCCATCTATCAATCTGCTGTTTCTTATCAGTGATGATTTCTCCAGTCAAGGTTTTCAATGGTGCACTTCTTTTGATCACTGGACCGCAGGCTTTCTTTATTCCTTCATACATGCTTCTTATGTCTCCCTTATCACTTGCGATTTGAATGGACTCACATAACTTGATCCAATAATCATTTGCACACTGCCTGGCAGCCTTTTGCACATCCTTCCTAGCTTGCCTAAGCTCACTCAGAGTGTTACGCGTTGGTCTTTCCTTGTTTCTTAAGAGAGCTTTCTTCTTCTTATCAATCAAGGGCTGCAGAGTCTCGCTGTTGGCCGCAAACCAGTCCTGCCTCTTATGATCCACAGTACCGTAAACCCCTACGGCAGTTTTATAAAGAGTTTCCTTAATTTGACCCCACTTTTCATTTACTGTACAATTTTCTGGTGTATCAGTGAAAGCGTCTTCAAGTTGCTGTTGAAACTGAAAGCACTTTTCAGGATCATGAGTGTTAATAATATTAATCCTGAGGCTAGATTTGTGTTTAGCTGTGTAGATTCTCTTTGGTCTCAGTCTAACCCTTGCAACAACCAAAGAATGATCCGTATCACAGTCAGCACTGTGGTAACTACGAGTCAATGATATATGGTTCAGATGTTGTCTCCGTGTGATGATGAAGTCCAGCTGGTGCCAATGGCCGGATCTTGGATGTTTCCATGTGACCTTATGCATCTCTTTTGTTTTAAAAAAGGAGTTTGTAATACATAGGTCATTACTGGTGCAATGCTCCAGCAGCCTTTGCCCATTTTCATTCATGCGACCGATGTTGTATTTTCCAAGGCACACTGGCCATGAACTCGAGTTCTTGCCCACACGAGCATTGAAATCACCGAGCATATAAATGTAGTCAGATTTTGGAACTGCCTTTATCACGGAGTCTAACTCCTCATAGAACGAATCCTTCACATCATCAGAGGAATCGAGTGTCGGTGCATATGCAGTAATAATGGTGGCAAACCCACAAGAGGTTGCCAAGCGCAGGGATAATAGTCTTTCATTTCCTCCTGCTGGAATTTCAATCATTCCCAGTAGCGAATTCTTCACTGCAAAGCCCACACCGTGTTGCCTTTTTTCTGCCTGCCCTCTACCCTTCCAGAAAAAGGTGTAGTTGTTTTCCCTGAGTGACCCTTCCTCAGCGAGGCGAGTCTCCTGCAGGCCAGCAATATCAATGTTTAGACGATTGAGTTCGGCATCAATCACAGCCGTTTTTCTCACATCGTCAATATTGGTCAAGTCAGTGGAAAATCCTGGACACATGGTTCTCACGTTCCAGGTTGCAAGCCGTAGCTTGAGGTTTCTATTTTTATTTTTGTTTGTACCTGGTGCATTGGTTTTACAGCCTGCGATTCAGATTTTGTCCTAGCCCCAAGCACCCATTGAAGCAGGCAGGCTGTGGCGGATCAGCACCAAATTGGCTGGGGGCTGCCCAGCTTGAGGCGGGCGGTAGCTGATCAGTGACACCTATAGGTGTCTCCCACCGTCAGAGGCAACGCGTGGCGCCCCATGTCTACGCCAACTGACAAGGACTTATAACCCGTAACAGTTTCCTCTCACTTTGATTCCGAGACCAGTTAAGACCAGGGATGGAGTTATTGCCTCTCCATAGCACAAAGCCTGGGCTAAAATATAGAGATCATGTGTTGCCCATGCAGCATGATCCCTCTCTCGGCCTGCCTAGTTTACTCCAGAGGAAAGGTAACACCCCTACATCTGGAACAAGACAAGCTGCAGAAGCTGCCGGATCAGCAAAGCAATGCTCTAACTGTCCGCCTGTCGGAGTTTAATGGTTATCAGGTAATATCTTGGGAAGTTAAGGCGGTAGGGCGTGACAGTGGCCACAGCAGCCCCCTAGTAGCGATTGATCTACACATATATATATATATATATATATATATATATATATATATATATATACTATATATATATATATATATATATATATATATATATATATAAATAAGATGTAGCTGATTTCTTGAGATTTCCAGGTCTGGTGTTCAGGCTCTAAGAATTATTCAAGAAAATAAATATGTCGCACAACGTAAAGAAATCATCACTCACGGAAGTTTTCTAGGGATTTAGTGGAAACGTCCGTTAGTTATTGTTTTCTGATTTTGTATGGTATGTTTTATTTGCGTGCATAATTTTTAGATCCTGAAAGCAAGATAAGGAAATCTCTCAAAATGTATCTATTATTAATTGCTCTCATGGATACGAGTCATGGACCATTTCGTAATAATTAAAGAAGAAAAGCATGGCTTTTGGACAATAATTATATTTATAGATGCTGAGTTAGCTAGTTCTGAGTTTTAAAATACAACAAAGGCAGGAGTCAGAAAACTTCATGAATTAGTCCCAACTTTTCTTTCCCAGACTGCACACCGCTTTCTAGAAGTCAGGTGTAATGCGCTTGAGCTGAAGCTGTCAGTACCTGGTTCATTCCCTACACTGAACTGTTGGACTTGAACGTTGACTTCTTGTTCAGAAAGCAATGGCAAACTACAGAAAGTAAACATTTGTCTAGTAAATCAACCAGGCTAACCGGAAGCAATTTCTTACAAAGGACATCTGCCAAATCGTGATAATATTCAGGATTAAAGTTACATTGTATATTATAAAAGAGGTAAATAATACTATGTAAAAAGTTAAGAAATGTTAGCTAAAATAAACCTTAATGTCACACAATGAGGCTGAGGCATAAACACACTTATAAAAGTAAAGTTTTAACACTCCCCAAGCGTGTTGTCCGCATGGTGCTAGCCCCATATTTGTGTAGATCAATCGCTACGAGAGGGCTGATGCGGCCACTGTCATGCCCTACCGCCTTAACTTCCCAAGATATTGCCTGATTACCATTTTGTTTTCAGCTGTGTCGATCTGGGATCCTAGGCCAATTTTAAAAATCCACATGGATGGGGGGGGGGGGGGGGGTCAAATCCATGACACGTGGAGCGCGATAGTCGATGTTAGAATAAGCAGAAACTTCACTGCATCCAGTGACAACTGTAAATGACGACTCCCGCTGTGTGCAGGTGATGCCTTAGAAACAGCGCCTGTCTCATTTATGGTAAACATGTCAAAGTCTATTTTAGAAAGAATGTGACGTTATGACTGCCTCTGATAATGTGACAGGTGACATATGTTCAGTGCAGGATTTACGTATAAGCTAAACAAGCTATAGCTTGGCGCCCCCAAGAAAGTGGGGGCCCCAAAAAATATTGTCCGAGTGAGCAATTGTCATATATGTATACTTAAATATACTGCAGTATTATTAGCGATGTCGTTGCTAACGGAGGACGAAGTGCAGTATACGAAAATAACCCTGTCGTGTTTCCTATTGGATAAATACGAAACTGTTTTTATGAAAATCGCGAATGACAACTTTAACGAGGGGTCAAAAGGTTATTCTTCAGTCCTGCATGCTTGAAAGCTATTGCAAGTGAATTGTGTGAAGAATATTTTCCACTGTTTGACAAAGGTAAGGAAGTTTATAGTTTGGCTTGTTTATTGTCAAAGGTAAGCTAATTTAACCTGCATTTTTGAACTGCGCACTGCGCATCCAATTTTACATATAAATGTTGAGTTTCAACAATATTCGTTATGCAGAAGACATAGAATAAAAATATTTTGTGAGCACGGTCGTGGTGTGTACTCTTATTACATTCATAATGTCGGAATCGCAGCATATTGGATTGGTGTCTGCTTTTTTTTAATAAACAAGAAGATTTACAATCATCAAGTTAAACAAAATATCAATATACGTTTAAATTCTATTACATATTTATTTTGTTGCTTTATATTTATTGTATTTATTGTTCATCTTGCTACATGACTTAAAATTTATGAAAGTCAACTCAGTTTTCAAACTTGTCCATCGTCCATTGCTGAAATTTAATTGACTGGTTCACAGATTTATTTGTATTGATAAATGTCTTATCAAGAGAATTATACTTTATTGTGCATTTATGAATGCTGTGTCCATTTTTGCACACAACTATAGAGGTTCTAGCAAGATTCGTTATGCAGAGGTGTGGGGAAAAAATATTTTATGAGACCACCTGGTTACATCTTTACAATCGGAAAAATTCACAATGGCGGCATTCCAGTATATAATATCACACTAGTGTATGTTTTTATTGAAACACTGGAGATGTAGAATCATAATATACAAAATATCAAATAATTTCTACAGATAATTTGTGTTGTTGATTTAATAATTTTTATTCATGTGACGTGGCGGAACCATTGTTGATTTGTCTGCCCACAGTTTGCAAGATGTCAACCAGAAGTTATAAAAGTGGAGCTCAAAAGAGGAAAAAGAAGCAGAGAGCTGAAGAAGAGCTTAGCAAGATAACAAAATTAGATAGTTTCTTAACAAAGATAGATAAGGGGCCTGATGAACCAAAAGCCTCTACCACAGTGAGTCAGTCACAGGATATTCACCCTATTCCTCATACAGAGCCTGGTACATCTAGTTGTATAGAATCTACTTCAACGAATGAAGCAACAAATATTAAGATTACTAAACCAGAGAGTAGTACAAGCACAGAAGATTCAGCATCAAAAAACAAACAGAATGATGTTGGGGTATGGGGTGATTTAAGTAAAGATGAGATTTTATACTGGGTAGAAAAAAGGTCCGTCAGAATGTCAGCACTCAAATGGCTCATTTGAAAAATCAAAGAAGCTTTTTGCAAACCAAGACAGATATTGCTCGAAAAGCTTGTTCTATCCCAAACGGGCTAATGGTGAAAAATATTACAGAGAATGGTTAGTATATTCGCCAGCAACTGGTCGTGTATACTGTTTCGTGTGTAAACTCTTTTCAAATTCTTCTACACCATTATCATCATATATATAACATATGATATGTTATCGAAATATGCATGTACTTCTCCAATTGAAACGAACATGAAAATGTCGCACTGTGAAGTTCTATTCTGCACCCACAAACTACTTTTTATTTATGTCGCTGTTAACCTTTTGTCTATCCCTTTATTTGTCCTCTATATCCCCACTTTCAACACACAACACAAGCTACCAGAAGCAACAATCCCTAACTCATTATCAAAGAAAAGAAACATTAATAATTGTCAGACTTAGCATGGCTACGATGGACTCCGATCTCATCTCTTCGACACGGTAAGCACTGGTGCTCCTGATCAGAGTCCAGGTGCCACGGACGAAATTAATGCTGACCAAATATTACAGTACCAGGACCTGCGGAAGCTACATTTGGAAGACGCCAATGCACGGCAGTTAGACACCCCTGGGAAAAGAATGTCTTCTTAACCAGGTGTGTCATTCACCTGAGCTTATACTGTGGAATATGGACACAATTCGCATCTATATATTGAAATAACAGCATGGTTATTATTATATAATTATGTTTTAACCAAGCAGAGGCGAAAATCTCGGCGAAGCAGAGGCGAAAATCTCGGAGAAGCAGAGTAAGTAAACAAAGTAGAGGACCCAATTACACCCCACAGGGCTCATGAGAGATGGTGCAAGACCCATGTTTATAGACCTGTCGGCACCCAGTGGCTGATCCGGGCAGCGCCAATTCCACCGTCCTTACTTCTCAAGACATCTCTGGTGCCCGGGTCAAGTTTTACAAATTTGAATCCACCCCGATTCGGATCACACCCATGACCACCAAGCCGGTAGGTGAGGGTCTAGCGGCTCCCTGGGACCCGTGCTCACATTACAAATCCGTTGGCAGTTGAAAATAGAAACAAGAAGGCAAATTAGGCCGCTGCCCAGGCTACATTTCACGCTTCCCACAAAAAGAATATTTATAACGTGTGCGATTCTGGGATATACACACATCTGGATCGCTGCCAGTGTTACGGAGTTCGTGCACTGTGATACAATTCTCCTTGGTGATCTATGGGAGGAGTCTGAAGCACTTAAGGAGACATTTATGTACAGTGAAAGTAATTCTTACGAAAACCAAGACGTAGAAATTTGTTTCGAAGTTTTTCACAGTTCACAGCTCTGTTTAAAATCACATTCTTTGTGGCAGGTGAAATATGTGGGCATCGAAACAGGTTAATTTGTCTATCAAAGCAGTGCCGCGCCTATAGCTACTTTATTGTGGTTGCCAAAAACAAACGTCACAGAAGTGTATTACGTGGCATAGATCTGTGTTTAGTAGCAAAACGTGAGGCGGTGATTTGTAGACTACACAATGTTAAGTCAAAGGACATACAAGTGTAATGTGTGTGGATATATTTTATCTCTAGATTGTAAGGCTGACTTAGACCTCACGTGGGGGATCTGCTTAATAAATTCAATGCCAAACAAAGTAAGTAAGTTTGTCCCAAACATGGTGCACGATCAAATAAACAATGAATGAATCACCACCCACCCACCCACCCACCCACCCACCCACCCACCCACACACACACACAAACAAGAAATAGTCAGCTTTACTAGAACACGATGATTACAAGTAACAAAATGGACGTTGCGGTTAAAACCTTCATCAGCACAGAATAAACAAAAAACAAACCGACACAACTGCATGAAAAACACTATATGAAAATAAGTTCGGCAATAATCCGTCCTAAAACAATGGGCGAAATCTGAAACCGACGAAAACAAGGCAATTATTTCCATATGAATCAATGTAAATCCAATTAAATCGTTCTAGACAGTCAAAAATACCGACCAAAAACACATTTTACAGAGAATAAAAATAGTGTTTAATACCAAAAACAATAAGAAATTAATCTAAAATGAATCTAAAAGACCAATGTCAAGTCATGAATAAAGGAACATTTAACATGGCATTTACCTTTCTGAAGACTCTTCTTGGCGTATGGAAGACGGCGTGGAGGGAAGAGAGAAGTGCTGATGTTATTGCTTAGAATGGGAATCCTAATCCATAAGGACCTCAGGTATCAAGGCTTAATCTGAGATCAATTCCCTTCTTTGTCTTCTTCTCTTTTTGTATGACAGTGCGCCTCTTGAATTTTTCAAAACATCCTCTGCTGACCTTAAAATCACTTAGTACACTAGCACCTGCCCCGGGCATTTTCTTAATGAGATCGGCATACAACAGTCTGGCCTTTTCACACATGATTGCCCCCCGAAACATAATCGTCATATGTTTTTGATTTATCCAAATAAATAACTGTAGAGGAGTGGTTGGCCGAGTGGCTAGAATGCCAGATTCTCCTTCGGGAGACCGAGGTTCGAATCTTCGGTAAGGTGTGGGATTTTTTCTGTCGGGGGCAAAAAGAAAATCCTTACCTGCACAGTTCACAGATACTGCACTACCCAGGCGGCCTTAATTCCTCAGGCCCTGTCATACACTGCAAGGTACTATATTGGCAGTAAATGACAGTTGTTGATTTCTTCAATAATAACTTTTCGGCATCTTCAATTGTTTGCAATGCCTGTTGCATTAGCACACTCACGCCTTTCGCTACATTAGCTTCCTTTATTTCTTCCTTTTTCGCCACAGTGGAACTTATTGTGGATGACGACTTCCCGTACATATGGCCTGTTTCAGCAATATTAATGCCACTCTAGTATTTGTCAGTGATTTCCTTCTTCAACTCGATCATGTTCCAGGCCTTCTTCTTCGAAGAGTTGCTGGCTCTGGAAACTTTCTTTTGTCCCATGACGGAGCTAATTAGAAAGTGTTACTTATTAGCAAGTGATGCTCAAACAATGAGAAACAATGCTGAATTGAGCAGAAGAACACGTGGGCCCCTTTGTTTTCGCAAAATTAGCAGCGAGGTCAAGTGAGAAAGCTGACGAAATCCTAGGCAACCGACGAAAACCAAGACAATTTTTTCACAGAAAAAAATCGACGAAAACCGAAATCGATTATAGCCGAACGAAAACCGAAGTATTACTGTATAAATATAAAAGCTACTTGTCCGTATCCTTGTTATAGGCTTGATATGTCTTTCAAATGATCATCGAGTATGACATAAATGGAGTGCTAAATCAAATAAACAAAAACTATAGTGTACATTTCCATTCATTGAGCATTAAGATTATGGAAGATACCGTGAAACGAAAAAAATAACACGATGACCCTAGTGTGGAGATATATCGTCCTTCTGTCCAAATGGCAGATCACATTTGACGACATATTATCCTTCGGCACTGAATCTAACTGCTTGAGTATTTCATCATCATCATCAAGTGCCGTGCCGGCTGGCGTAGGCGTTCATGGCTCTCCACAGATCTCGGTCTTTGGTTTTCTGGATCAACTCTGCTGCTGATATTCCTCCATGCCACCGTCTCAATCCATCCAGCATCACTTCTCTTGGTCTACCTCTGCCTCTCTTCCCCTCGATCTTTCCAGTTGTTACGATGTTCTCCAATGCCTCTCTTCTCATCACATGACCGAAGAAAGCTGTTTGTCTCTGTCTTATTGTTGTATATAGTGTTCTAGTTTCATTAGCCTGTTTCAGGCAGTCGTCATTAGTTACTCTGGCAGTCCAAGGAATTCGCAACATTCGTCTCAGGAACCACATCTCTGTTGCTTCTAATTTCTTCTTAATTTGTTCATTTACATTCCAAGATTCACTGCCATACAGCAAAACTGGTTCCACATAGCATTTCAGCACTCTCTTTCTTACATTCAGTGATAGTGACTTATTGCATAAGATACTCTTCATTTTCTGAAATGCGGCTTTTGCCTGCCCTATTCTGCTCCTAATCTCTGTTGTACATCTTCCATCTGATGTTATAAATGCCCCTAGGTATCTAAAATTATCAACTTGGTTAAGGATTTTCCCTTCTATTTCTATGTCACATTTTGGTGTCACCATTTTCTTTGATATTACCATTGTTACTGTTTTTTTTTATATTCAAGTGAGTATTTCACATCATCATTATCATCAGAAAGTACTTAGCCCACATGGATGTACAATCTTGTTTCTCTATTTCATTCCATTCAACACTACTTTGTATTAATGTATGTGCTGATGTCTTTCCATGCCATGCTGCAAGCAAAGTTGTCTATAAAAATAAAATGAGTCAATCTACAAAAATGGAAAGTGGACATTATTTAGCCTGATTCACTGCCAAACAAAAAGTGGGTTTATACCAAACAGAAAATGATGGCAGAAAGTGGGAAGTAGGGGTGTGTAACAGTAATGATCTAAAAATGGTTGAAATGGTAGCAGCTTTATTGTACTATATATCAAATTAAAGGAGATTGCACAAGGAACACCTCAGTATTGCTACTGTTGCTAGAGGTTAGAAATATCTTACAATAATGTTAGATTTTCTTTTCTTAAAATTTAAGACAGAGGTGACAATTATTGAAAATGTCCACTTACCAAGGCACTGCTTATTACTCATTGATGATAATCCAGTGTAACTTACTGAATAATGATAAATACACCTTACTTCACCAATATCACAAGAACTGCTCCTTAACATCAATTAAACACAATTAAAACTTCATATTTTGAAGCACATCATTTTCGCACAAAATAGAAAAAGTCAGGAACATGTGAGTCAGATTTGTAATGAGAAACAATAAATACACTATTTTTGATTATTGAGTTATAATTATTATTCTTTTAAATTTAATTATTTAAATACTCATCAGCTTATTCGGGTTAGGCACAGCAAACTTATGAGCAAAAGTGTGGCCCATTAGAGCGAGCATAATTCGACATGATGGTGAACTTTCACAGTTAGCTTTGTTTTCCATTACGACCGTCTGCTAAATAATGTATTTTAACTGAATAACCACATTAACCATGTGCTATCAGTTTAGAATCTTTCACAAAGTCCTTTAAATCAGAATAACTATAATCTAACATTGTTTAAAACTATTATCTAAAGTAAATATGCGAGGCCGAAAATCAAAGGGTGTGCCATTCCTAAAATCAGAAAAGTAATCACAATTTAACTAAAAATTTATGCTCAAATTTTAGATAATTTCTTTCCCTCGTGGGCTGTTTTGAAATAATGGACCTTCTTCCGGTTTAAAATGTCATTTACATGGCGTTAGGCTACTCGTTTTTATCTCCAACTGCCAAAGGATTGTTTACATGAGCAACAATACACAAGGGCGTCCGATCTCACTACCCAGAGACCAGGGGAAATTTTGTTACTAGAAGTCCACATGAAAAAATCCCGGCCCTCACTGGGGCTTGAACCCGGGACCTCCAGCACTCGAGGCAGACACCATACCTCGAGACCACTTAGCCCCCCTAGTAAAACTAAACTTACAGATAATTAAAATTAAGGAAGATACGCAAAATGAAACAAACAACGAACTGTCAAGAATCTGTCACTAAAGTGGCGCTTGGCAGTCCAGTGTTGATCGATTGTCACTTAAAGTGGTGTTTGGCAGTGAATCAGTTAACAAGAACACAATCAGAAGAGATAAAATGACGTTGCGGCTAGAAATTCTTCGTCACCACACTAACGACAAAAAGACTGATACAAACTACAAAAATGTCAATAAGCTTAGGTCCTATTGACGTCTGAATCCTAGAGCACAAAAGACAAACTGTTCAAAAAGCTCCGGAGGTCAACTAGCAGGAAAGTATTGAAGCATGAAGATTTTTTTCCTATCTATAAATGATCCCAAAGGGCCCTGACCATATCCGCCATATCTTGCACCAATACCCCACCCAACAAGGCAGGTCCAATCAATCTGTCCGCCTGCTCATTTCCCACCACACCAGCATGAGCTAAAGATCCAAAAGATGCTCCCTATCTTTGATTGATTAATCACCCTGGGAAGGTTAATCCGATCAACAAACGCCCGCAGAAGTCGGATCTGTCGGCCTAGAGGCAAAGTATCACAGCTCTGCTGTAAACAGGCACAAAGCAATCACAACCGAAAAAAAGACTCCAGATGAATACAGAAGAAGAAGAAGAAGAAGAAGAAGAAGAAGAAGAAGAAGAAGAAGAAGAAGAAGAAGAAGAAGAAGAAGAAGAAGAAGAAGAAGAAGAAGAAGAAGAAGAAAAGATTGTTTAATTGAAGCATGCCACTTTGCATGAAGTGTGCCTGTCTTCACCTTTTCCAGCATGTTCTGTGAGTACATTACAATCATGATGTGTGTAGAGGGAAGCCACATCTAGAGTGGAGTGAGAGATAAAACTGATCGATTCATAGACAGCTGGTGTGGTTGGTGTCCTTAATATAGGATGGAGACTGGCAACCAAGTCCTGAAATATAGTGTTAAAGAAACTCTGATATATGCTGTGAAGGACACAGTAAGCTGTTATGATAGGACTGCCTGGGCTGTCCAGTTTGTGTATCTTAGACAGCATATAGGTCAGTTTGCCTAAGCAACTGTTGTGGATAAATATTGAGGCAGCCTGGTGCTGGGCAAGAAAACCTTGCTTGAAGATGGCATTGCTTGGGTATTTTATCTTACATTTGTTGTCCGTTGTACCATCTTGTATAAGTGCTAGGTAAAAAGTTGGGTACTTCAATTTTAATTCACCGCAAACAAAGGGAATTCCAGGGCACATGTCATATCCTGGAGTCCCCTTATTCGCGCTGTATCTCAGTGTGCATGACCTTGACCGGAATAATGTTGTTGGTGTGCAGCAAATGGTTTAGTTATGTGTGTGAGTTGACCTGAATATTTCAGTGGTTGTATACTCTTGTTAGGGTTAGGGTTAGTAAAATTCATGACTGCAGACAGCCAACGTAAAAATGTACTACACACACTGTGTTACCGTTCGTCGCTCCTTTTTCGCGCCATGTCGCGCCATGACACGCACTGAAAAAAAACTTTCATTGAACAGAGATTTCCCCCCCCCCCCCCAGTGCTATATATAGCTGCTAACTACGCTTTATATAGCTGCTAAAGCTAAATATAGCCTCATGACGTCTGTTGCGGTGAATTAAAATTGAAGTACCAAAAGTTGTACCATGAAGAGATTTGTTTCCTTCCCATATACAAAGATCATTCCATCAAACTACCACCACCCCTCCTTTATCAGCAAGTTTAATAACAATCGCCGGCTCTGTGGTGAAGGGGTTATGGAAGCAATTTGTAATCCTGCATACCACATTTGAAATACAGTTGCAGGCAATTTGGCAGCAGGCCACCTTGCATTGGTTTTCAACAATGGTATGAGTGCTGGTCATTCAGATAGCAATGGCAAACTACTGAATGAAAACTTGCCAAGAAATCACAAACAGCAAAATAATTATGTGATTGACTGCAATGTCTTGTAAAGGATATGCAACTAACTTGTTTTTACAATAACAATTACAGCCTTTCAGTTGCAGAGCACCTGTTGCTCTTCTGCCGAGTGGTTGAAATGCTGCAGTGGTTTGAGTCTCAGCTGTTATATAAATTCAACCTTATAGATGCACCCAGACTAGTAATCCAAGCCAACTTAGATTTAGAAAAGCGAGAGAAATATTCAGTGAAATGGCATGTGTCCCAGTAAGGCAGAGTGCTGCAGTAATACTTCAGCGTGATAGAGCGATAGAAATGAAGGGCTTCCTAAGCAGGGAGTATCTCTTACACAGAGAAGTACGGTGTGCCCAGTAACCTTAACGTGTGTAACAAGGTCTCTTACTTACTTTACTGCCAGTGGATAGACAAGACAAACAACAGATTCATCAGTTTTAAAATGTATTTTGGTTTAAAACAAGCCAAGTTTAAAGAAATCAATTATTCTGCAAAGAAACCAGAAGCTATTTCCATTGCTTAACAAATTTCATAATTCAACAATTCTAGTTTTTAATATCATAATGCATCATCTATGATTCACTTGTTAGCATCCCCACTGCAAGATGAAAAACTGCAACAACTGCATTACAAATATCAAATTTTATGAATACATGCCAAGAAACAAGTACAAATTGTTGAAGATATTACACACAATTTGTTCATTGAAGCAGCATGTTTTACATAGCTATTAAATGTCTTGTAATATCAACAAAACAATGTAAAAACCACCATCAAAGGCACTTATTTCAAGGCACAATGTCAAAAACAAAATAAAAAAACACACACATATATATATATATATATATATATATATATATATATATATATATATATATATATATATATATATATATATATATATATATATATATATATAGTGTGTGGTATTTTCAAAGAAGTAATAATTATATTTGGTTTATAAACATATCTTTTTCTGTTACACAAGGCACATTTCAAATTATATAAATAAAAAATAAATACAGTCTATATTAATACCATCATCAAATTACACCATCTATGATCTAATGATTACTTTTTCTTAACACAACATGTGTCAATGCATTCAGAGCAAACATATAGATACAGAGTCTCCCTCTGCAGATATCAATTCAATTTGTATACAGTTGCATACTACATACCTGTGTTTTTGCCGTTAACAGCCTGCATATTAATATTTTTTCTGCAGCGTGCTTCGTAAGTACCACATTATGCATCCCAAGAAACTCAAAATGGAAGCCAATAAAGGCTTTTGAGCTTAAATATAAAATAAAAGTCCTTAGAATAATGTGGATCAAAATAGAAGAGCAAACTGACATTCTACGAAATCTAAACATCAAAGAAAACTGGCTCATAAACACTACTATGTCTCAGAAACTGAAACACTGTGGCCAAATTGAATGTTGATTTATTTGGTTGTTTCAGGATTGGAGGTTTGAAGACTGAGCACAACCCACTACTGGCAACGTTGATCGTATTCCGGCACGAACCTTCGGCCTTGTCCATGTCAGATTGGAAGCACTAGATTTGAGTTTCTCTCTCATTTGAGCTCGTCAGTAGTGCATATCCCTGACTGGACTCGGGATCGAACTCCAGATCACTGATGTGTGAGGAGGGTGTGTAACCACTAGAGCTATAGCCTACAATGAGTGACATAATATTCTAGTATGATAAATTGAACTTAAATATTAAAGAAAAATTCACAGAACACTATGGATCAAGAGGAAGATAAATAGTGACATTCTACCAAATATGAACACTGAAGAAAACTAGCTCCTAACAGCATCATGTCCCAGGAACTGAAACAATTGTCACATTACATGTCAGCTGTTTGGAAAGAACAGTAATGGAAGGCATGGCACCTGACAGGGAAGGCAGGGGTCAACCAGCACAACAATGGATACAAGACATTGAAGACATCCAGAGCATGAACATGTAAGAGGCAGGGGAACTGACAAAGTATCAAGAATCTATTCTGTGGCCTGTGATGAGAGTGACATTCCGCAAAGAGCCTGCTACATAATGACGATGATATATACACTGAGTGGTTCTGCATTTATCATCATCAGCGTTAGTCAGTCCAAAGACTGGTGTTTAAATTGTCTGATCATGCCACTTTTGTCCTCAGTAATTCTTCAGTCTGATCTTGCATGCCTGTCTCAGTCTCAGTCTCATCATGTTCCTCCTGTACCTTGCGGTGTCGAGGTGAAGTATAAACTTCGTGAGAGTGCCCGGTTATGGGCTTCGTATATCGACATTCCCATGGATTCTGTTATTCCCTCAGTCCAACGTTTACGTGGTCGGCCTCTTCCTCTGTTTCCATCTGGTCTGTACATCATTGCTTGTTGTGGCATGCTGTTGACTGGTAGCCTACTTGCATGGCCAAACCATTTGACTTGCTGCTTTCTAATAAAATCTAGAGCAGCTTTAACCCCTACTTTAGTCCTGATTTCTTCATTTCTGATCTTATCTCTTCTTGATACGTTGAGTATTCTTCTCAGAAACCTCATTTCTGTTGTTGTGATTTTTCTTTTCTCTTTTTCTGTCATTGTCCAGGTTTGGCATTGGTAGCAGAGAGTTGGTAGGAAGATTGTGTTGTAAAGTGCTTTCTTAGTAGTTATTGATACATGTTTGTTTTTTAGTATTGGTGCCATTTGTCCAATGAGTTGATTTGCCTTATTGCACCTATTTTCGATCTCGTCTTCTGATCTGCCATTTGATGATATTATACTTCCTAGGTACTTGAAGCTCTTTACTTGTTTCAAGGGATGTTCGTTTAGGTGAATTGTTGCTGTTTGTTCTTCTTTAGTTATAGTCATTACCTCTGTTTTGCTTGTGCTAATTTTCATGTTATGTTCCCTACACATTTCGTTTAGACTATTCATGTGGTCTTGTAATTCAGCTTCTGATTTTGCTATTAGTGCTTGGTCGTCCGCAAACAGGAGTTCTCTAATGGTTAGATTTGCAGATGGTTCTTCTTCTGTGTTCTCGTCATGCGGTATTCTTGCTGTCTCTGCTTGGCTGGTTTCTTTACATATGTTGTCTATATATGTTATGAACAAGAGAGGGGACAGGACACAACCTTGTCGTACTCCAGATCTTATGGTGAAGGGTTCTGAGTGTTCTCCAGTTGCTCTCACTATGCATTCACTGTTGTTGTATAAACTTCTGCATAGGTTTGTTAGATGTGTACTCACTCCATATTGTTTAAGGATTTCCCACAGCTTGTTTCTATCTACCCTATCAAATGCCTTTTCTTGGTCGACAAAGGCTAAGTAGAGTGTTTCATTGAATTCAATTGATTTTTCTATAAGTTGTCTAAGAGCAAAAATGGCGTCTGTGCATCCTTTGTTTTTCCTAAATCCAAGCTGTGTTTCGCTTAGCTGGGGTTCTAAAGTAGTTCGTAATCTTTTTTCAAGAATTTTGCAAAATATTTTCCCAGTATGACTCAACAGTGAAATGCCTCTGTATTGTGTGCAATCTCTTTTGCTGCCTTTGTTTTTCCAAATTGGGATAATTATGGCATTTCCCCAGTCTCGTGGTGTCTGTTGTTCTACCCAAACATGGTTGAATAGTCTATGTAGCCAAGCTGTTCCTACTTCCCTTGCTGCTTTAATTAGTTCATTTGGTATTTCATCCTGTCCTGGTGATTTGTTTAATGGGGCTAATCTGATGGCCTCTATAATTTCTTCTTTTAGTATGTCTGGTTCTAGTTCCTCGGTGACATCTGTGTAGGTCTCTTGAATTCCTGTGACATCTGATGGGATGTTGAGAAGTTGTTCGAAATACTGCTTCCATCTTATTAGGATCTGTTTTTGTTCACTTATTGGTTACTTCTTGGTTTTTCTACGAGCAGTATGAAGATCCCCTGCCGGCTTGCTAGGCCAGTCGCAGGTTTAGGACACTAATCTGACCACAGGGAGTCCATCCCCTATGGCGAGCCATGCCTGTGTTACGATGATATATACGAGGCGCATTTTTTAAGTAAGTCCCAGTATAAAAAAATTTTTTAAACACGATTATATAAAAAATGATTTACTGCAGCCAAAAGTGAACCACACATTTACATTATTTCTCAACATAGTCACCATTGACTTCAACACATTTTTGGTATCGTGGCACCAGGTTCTTAATTCCAATGTCGTAGAAGTCTGCTGCCAGTGTCTTGAACCATTCATTAACGCCTTCTGCAGTTCATCATCAGTTTCAAACCGCTGGGATGCCAGCCACTTCTTTAGGTGCATGAAAAGGTGGTAATCACTTGGCGCCAGATCGGGGCTGTAGGGCGGGTGGTCAACAATTTCCCAGTGAAATTTTTGCAACAATTGAACAGTTCCATATGCGACGTGAGGTCGAGCATTATCATGCAAAAGCACAATTCCAGAGGACAGCAACCCATGTCTTTTGTTTTGGATGGCACGTCTAAGTTTTATCAGAGTGTTACAATAAGATTTGGCATTAACTGTCTTTCCACATTCAAGAAAATCAATAAACAAGACCCCTTTTTTGTCCCAGAAGACAGTGGCCATGATCTTTTTGACAGAAAGTGCTTGCTTAAATGTCTTTGCTTTCGGGGACCATGAGTGTCATCACTACATCAACTGTTGCTTTGATTTGATGTTTGTGTAAGAAATCCAGGTCTCATCTCCTGTAAACAATGTGCCCCAAAAACTCATCTCCTTCATTTTGATAGCGCTGCAAAAATTTTTGAGCCGAAGCCATGCGTTTCTGCTTGTGTTCATCGGTTAACATTTTCGGTACCCATCTGGCACACAATTTTTTGTATCCAAGGATTCTTGTCACAATGTCGTAAATCAGTGAACGTGAAACTTCTGAAAATTCGACAGACAACGCAGAAATTGTGAAACGACGATTTTCCTGAAGTTTTTGGTTCACTTCTTTGACCAAATTGTCTGTCACCACACTCTGCCGTCCACTACGATCTTCATAATGGATATTTGTTCACCCTTCTTTAAACATTCATCACCATTTTCTAACCATACTATCAGTCATAATTTCTGGCCCATAAACCTCAATGAGTTGCCTGTGAATTTCTGCAGCACTGTTGTTTTTTGCTAGCAAAAAACGGATCACAGCACGAACCTCGCAGCTGGCGGGAGTATTTATTTTTGCATTCATTATAAATCACTCACACGCAACGTCAAACAAGATTTTGACAGTGAAAAAATAGTACACAGCTAGCTAATGAACCACATAAACATACTGCGTACATTACTGTTTTCCATTGGTGTATGTCAGTGTGGTCAAAACGGTACTTACTTAAAAAATGCGCCTCGTACATTGAATGGTTTTGCATTTATCATCTCAGCGTAAGTCAGTCCAAAGACTGGTGTTTAAATTGTCTGATCATGCCACTTCACTCTCTTATCCTCAGTAATTCCTCAGTCTGATCTTGCATGCCTGTGTTACGATGATATATACATTGAATTGTTCTGCATTTATCATCATCAGCATTAGTCAGCCCGAAGACTGGTGTTTAAATTGTCTGATCATGCCACTTCACTCTTTCTTGTCCTCATAATTCCTCAGTCTGATTGTGCATGCCTGTGTTATGAAAATGTGTCTTAGAATATCCTTTTCTTGTCCCCTGAATTGTTCAATCTATTATTTACATCAGTAGAGCACAATTCACATATTACAATCAGACCCAAAAAATATACCAACCAAAAATTACAATCAACAATGAAGAAATTTTAAATGTCACAAACTGAATATCTTGGCTCCGTAATCAACAACAATGGGGCTGTAATATAAGAAAGACTTTTGATATTTTGTATCAAGTAGGCAAGAGCACAGGCAGAGAAGACATGAGCGCATTTATATTCTGTTAGCAATTGCAACAACTAGCATCTCTACATTCATACATGAGGCCATGGTGGCACAGTTGATAGTGCACTTGCCTGCTAAGACAGTGGTCTGGGTTCAATCCCCAGTCGATCAGTGGTTGTTTTTTACTTCCCCGATCAGTGTGGCTCTGAGGTCAACCCAGCCCCAGACAAATGGATACCAGACAATTATCAGAAATTGTTTAGGAAGGAAAGGTGACGATGAAAAGAGCTGGCCACCCCACCCCATATGTTGTGGCCTAGAATATGAAGGCCGGACACTTCCCACCTCAACGGCAGTATCTACTGTGGGATTATCTGTACCTTTTACACACTGCCATCTGCGGAGACAGAGTAGACATAGTTGTGTCATGAGTGTAATTACCTTGGTGCTAGTTAATCAGTCAATCAATCAATTGAGGTAGACCCCCAACAGCCAACATCTTCTGGTCTAACCAAGCCATGATAGCCTACAATATTGTATACTTTCAATAGTTACTTATGTGACCCATTGTCTTTAAACCACCAATCCTGTGACAACCACCAAGGCATCTCCTTGCTCTCAATTGCAGGAAAGATACTCTCCAGAATTCTTCTCAAATGCCTCACAGCCCATCTCGACCAATTCCTGAGAGTCAATGTAGCTTTAGAAAAGAACGATAAACTGTTGACATGATTTTTGTTACAAGGCAGTTTCAAGAGAAATGTCAGGAACAGAACATTTAAGGTTTTCATTTGAACCCCCCCCCCCCCCCCCCCCCCTCATAATTCATTTATCTGTTATATAAAAATTATAAGAAAATATTAAGCCACAAAACATATATGTACAGCAATCCCATAATTTTATATTCTGAGTGTACATTTTGGAACTTTGAGATTCACAAGAACTGGCTTGGTTATTACAACAAAATGTGTTTCACAAAAGTATATTTAGATTCTTACAATCAATGTAAAACCAATTGGTTTATTAATGAAACAGGCAACACAGTTACTTGCAATGCTTATATACACAAAAATGAAACTGCAAGATTCCCATTGTTCATACAATGCATGTAAAACCTGGTACTAGTTACAGATTATTTACATGCAATTACAAAAACATTTGCATTACAAAAACTGCAAAACACAAATTCTGTTTTCAGTTGTTATGTCTGTGAGTCAAATGATGCTTGCAACAAAAATTCAATCTCCAGTTTTCTACAAAAACAATCAGGGAAAGACCTGGTCTAAAAAAGGACATTTCTCTTTAGGTATGGGCTGATCTGATATGCAACACTATTCTTAATTTAATCTCTATTTTTAATCCATTTCAAATTTGACCAATCTTACAATATGATTTGTTGTGTTTACCAATGAAAACAGATTACAAAGGTGAAGCACCTTGATCTTTTAGCAAGAGTAAGATTTATGTGACTTTGTAAGTATAAAAAAGTGTACAACAAATCACTCCCTGTAGTATATACTAACCATCCATCAAGTGAAATACTGAAAATCTATTTCAGTTCTTTTTCAGGTTTAGCTCATAGATATATAACATTAGCTTTATTGTGTAATGGTATCTGACCAAATATTTACAACACTACAAAAGCTAAGGGCAATCCCATGGCATACTACAGCAGGGGTGTGATGTGTTAGGCTTTCACAAATGCATGTTTATGGCATACCCAGGAAGGCTAACCCAGTTAACAAATGCCAGGAAGAAGAAAGATGTGTCAGCTGAAAGATGATAATATTGCTGCTCAGGAGTAAGCAGGCACAACATAATTAAGTCAAATACATACTCAGATATTGGACACATACAAAAGAAGAAGATCATGGTGTAATGAAGTGGCATGACCACTTCCCTTCATCACTGCCTTTCCTAAAAAAATTTCCGCAAAGTCAAAAAATGATCTGGTACCCATTTTATGAGGCTGGCTTGACTCTAGCAATATTATTATCGTCATCATGTACCGCACCTAGGTGTTCATTTATCTCCAGTGTTCTAGATTAATTCTACTGATGTTATTACTCAATGTCAAAGGCCATCCAGCATCATTTTCCTGTCTGCTTCTGCCGCTAATCTTTCCAGTCATCACAATATTTACCAACGCTTCACCTACATGCAACCAAAGAACTCTCTTTCTTACATCTAGTGATATACTAGTTCTGACAAACAATCCTGCAATTACTGGGGATTGAACTCAGACCACTGTTGGTAAAAAAGTTTTCAACACTACTGCTATTAAACGCACATCATCTATAAACTAAAGATAGGAAATACTGATGAATTTAACTGTGGAATTGGTAGAATGGTAACATTTGCTAAAAGTGTCCAACATATGCAGGACAGAGAAAATTACTTTGGCCTACATCCACTCTATTTGAAGACAACTTTATGGAGATGTTAAAAGCCTCAAGTTCATTACTGTTTTCTTTAAATGTATTACGGTTGATGTCTGAAGGTGTACAAAGAAGGTGAAAAAGAAGAAATATACATTAATGATACAGTGATAATTAAATATTATCAAGATATTATGATTCTTAAGATTGTTGCTGTTGTTATCAAAGCTTAGCAGTGATAATTAATTTTTAAAATGTACCTTTCTAAGATAATGAAAACACAACCAGAACAAATATATCATCATAAGTAATAATTTATTTAAAGAAAGCGCCTCACTTTTAAAAACCTTACAACTTTGGAGGAATCTCCCAGAATTTAAAATGCATGCTAACTTTTCAAACACTGGAAGACAGAACAAACCTGAATAATAGAAAGATACAAAATACAGTTAACAGATGTTACATAGGTCTATTATCTCACAAAGCAACAAGGACATGAGCTGGATAAAAACCTATCACATACGACAGGACACGTAAGATAAATAAGTATTTGATGCTGTCAGATTTTTAACATGTTATACACAAAAGTGTAAAAAGGTATATCAAAAGTCACAGATTGACAGAAAGGTGTATAAATGTCAGACTATACTAACAGAAAAGTACATAATAATTAACATGTTCATTGCTTTTATAACAAATATGCATGCGGTACCACAAACACATATAATATGCATGCCACCTCATAATCAAACATTAAAAGCATACAATAACTGTATCAGAAACAAACAACAGTATGCATACTATACCATGTTCAAAACCAAATATACAAACATTTCCTCAGTCAAACATCAACAACAATACTGCATCACACCTAAACATAAACAATATACATACTGTATTACAATAAATAAAAATTAACTAAATAAATACTCTTATATAATCTAACACTAACAAAAAAAGATATTGTACCACAACCAAGCATTAATAAAATAATACACATACATTTGAACAAGATCTTCTGGAAAAGAAACAGTAATGTTACCTTAACATTTAACACAAGATTCATAAAAATATAGCCATTGGTTAACACTCAAAGAGAAAGAAGGAAAGAAATCGATTTCAGAGGACACACTAAATGTAAGAAAAATAGATTATATGCACATTACATAATGAAACATCAAAGTGTATGTAGATCCTGCAGATAAACAACAAACATGTGCATACCAAACAGGGACATCAGGCCATTAGAGCAGAATTCACAATAGGAAAATGAATGAAAATACAAACAACAATAGAAATCATATAACTCAGAAACGTCATAAATAAATATGTTAAAATACACACCTGTCTGACATTTCATGACATAGTTATTGAAACTATGTCAAGAATACCACCAACATAACTCAATATAAAATTATTATAAGTAACATCACACATTTTTTGAAAAAGTAAAAATAACAGGGTGATTTACAGATGGAAATTTGAAGAAGTAACTTACATACGACAGGGAGCTATGGTAGTGCAGTGGCTATCATGCTGGCCCCTGGCCCAGCACTCATGTGTTCAAAACCCCACTGAGGATATTTTTTTTAAAAACTGGTCGACCCAGCTTAAAATGGGTACCAGAAAATGATCTGGTAAATAATGGTCACTGATATTACATCGACTACCTCAACCATAATGTGCCAACCAACCTATTAAATCATATGTGGCTACCACCATATACCCAGTATACGTCAAGGAGTGTACGAGGGTCCTTTACTTGCTACTTTACTTTACTTTCATTTTCTATGGTCCCCTAAACATTTTTGGAAGTAATGGGACTGACCTACCAACAGCTTAAACATTTGCTAATGTCTAGTGTTTTTGATATCTACTTTCTGTAGAATATATTAGTAGTAAGAATGACTGCTTGACCTATTTTTGTTTCAAATGTGAGTTTTCTGGGTACTGAAAGGAAAGGGGGAAAAAAACGTTTTACAAAATGTGTACTTTAAGAGTCAAAGGACATTAATTAAATCCCCACTATTAATTTTACTGACTCAGAAATAAACATTCTCCCAAGTCTATGTGAACAACAACTTTCTTGAGAGATAAAGTGAGTCAAAACACATTAAATTTCACATCATAATGTAGCGCTACTTAAATAGTGGCATTTTGTCCTAGGTTAGATTTTTTACCCCAAAAATATATCAGAATCTAAACTGCTAAGGCTATAAAACATAAAGGAATGGACCCAATTTCCATGGCATATTGGGGATATAAGGATTGATAATGGAGTGGGACAATATCAGCCTATTAAGAGAGGTCGTAGGTAGGGATGTGCAATGTCTCCAGATCTTTTTTCCCTATACTGTAAAAATATTTTCAGAAATGTAGAAGATATAAATGGAATCATCATTAGAGGATAAAACATCAATAACATTAGATATGCAGATGATACAGTACTGACTGCAGACAATCAGCAGGATCTGCAACAATTAGTAGATGCGGTTGGTGCACATAGTAAACAACTGGGGTTAGAATTAAATTGTAAGAAGACACAAATTATGGTCGTCACTAGGAAGAACGAAATGCCACAATGTAATATACAAGTAAATGGGAATATTTTTCAATAAGTTAATCGGTACAATTATCTCGGAACAGTCATAACATCTGATGGGAGATGCCTTGAAGAGATTAGAACAAGAATCGCCATGGTGAAAGTAGCCTTTAGCAAGATGAAAAACATACTGACCAATAAAAAGATGTCAACTGAAACGAGAAAAAGAGTGTTGAGGTGCTATATAAAGCCTGTTATTTTGTATGGATGTGAAACTTGGACAATGAGCAGTCAAGCTGAAAAACATCTGATGGCTGCAGAAATGTTGTTTCTGAGGAGAATGCAAAGAATACCATGGACAGACAGAAAATCCAATGACCAAGTACTACAGGAAACAAATGAAAATCATAAATTGATTAGAGAAATTAGACGTAGACAGTCAAAATTTTTTGGACATGTCATGAGAAGAAATGAATTGGGGAACTTGGTGACAACTGCCAAGATTGAAGGGAACAGACCAAGGGGAAGACTGAGAAGTAAATACCTGGATGGCTTGGCAACATGGCATGGTTGAGACAGGAACACTGAGCTGATCCATGACTCTGGTGATCGAGTGAAATAGCGAGTCATGACCGCCCACACTTTCCGGCATGGCACATGATAGATTGATTGATTGGGGATACAGCAATAGACACATTTTCATGCCCAAACAGCATTGATATATCATGTGGTAAGTATCATGCTGGCTGCCTTACCTCCCCCATTTGATAAGACTGGGAGCTGCAGTAGACAGGATTCTTGTCTGCCAGCCTGGTGGCATTGGGTTTGAATTCATATCCATGGAGATTTTTAAATGTGACCTGAAAGACCAGGTTGACCCAGTGTAAAATGGGCAGCAGAAAATGTGTGGGGAAGTAAAAGCAGCCAGCATGATAATGACCACCACATTCCGCAAGTGTCAACTGATCTATAAAAGTATGGGATTACCACCACATGTCCAACAGACCTCAATACATGTAAACAGGAAGTTTACTTTTACTGAATTTTATAAAGGGCCTACCCCTGAGCCATGTGATCACCAAAATTTCCCACGTTGAAGAGGGTTTTAACCCAGGACAGTGTGCACAACACTATTCTGCCACAGTTCTGTTTTAGGCTGTACTGCTATTACTTTAAGAATATGACAACAGCAAATATTTGATGAATGCTCTAGCTATCTATTCACAAAATTAAAAGTCAAGCACATTCATTCTTTTTTTTTAAATACCCAAGAATAGGACCATGTATGCATAAATAAAGTAAAATATGCATTATTGCAAACTGCAGTTTTGTCTGAAACAATAAACATGCTAGGCATTTTCAGGCTGTAAGCATCAATTCATTCTGTTTCAGGTGGTGGTTATCTTAAAGTAAACATTGTCTGGTGCAGAAAGTCTTAAAGAAACAAATGAAATTGAATGGGCTATTATAAAAAGTAGCTAGACCAGATGGGGTTATGGACATTTTGGTTGCCTGATATCACTTGATCATTTTAGGCGCAATTACGGTTCTCAATGCTCGAATAGATGAAGGTAAAGAGCACATTACAGTTTTCTGCCCAAAGTAAGCAAACAGGAAATATACAGGCTGAAAGACTGGCTGCTGCCAACAACTAGATTCAGAGAAAAATAAGGTGGTGAAGACTCTCTGGGGTCAAATGGAAAGTGCAGCAAAACAATGGACCCACATCTTGATATGCTGATTCAGCAACGATGAGCAGAGGGTCTGGATGACAATCAACGAGGACATTCAATGAGGCTGCCTGCCACTGAACCACCAGCATGGGAACTCTTTGTTGGCTACTGAAGAAGGGGACAGAGGATGTCTGGGGATGCCCAAATTGCAATGATGCTGATTCTTAATTCGATATTTGATATTAGTGGTGGCAAAACAATTCATTTCCTTGTTCCTTGTTCAGCAGTAACAACTGAAAAACTGAAGGCCAGAAAATAAGATCACACCTGAGAAAATATGTACAGTGTTTCAGGATGAGCTCCGTAGTTAGTCGTGTTTGTTCAGCTTCCTACTCTGCTGTTGAGCTATTTCTTATAAGCTAGAATTCTCCACACAAGTTCCCTAGCAAGTAAGGGCATGAAACAATGTTCATATTAACAGTCTTCACTTCTACTATTTAGAAGCACAAATGTGAATGAGTTTATATTATCCTACAACAAGAACTGGACCAATCACTATTACAATAATCTTGTTCAAAAATCTCAGTGAAAAATAACATGAAGAAAAGCTGCAAGCAGAACAAAATACATGCATAGTTTGCTAAAACCAAAACAGCAAAAGCCAAACAGTATAATTATTTTTCTAAGGAATATTCACCAACCGTATCAGTACAACATAAGAAAATTAGTGATCATGAGTCGCACATGCTATATTTCATTAATGAAAGACTATTGAGGGATAATGAAAATGATTTGGTAAGAGTTACACATAGTGAATTAAGTTTATAATTTCCCAATCGGCATTAAGTTGGAGCTGTTGACAATGAAATGCCTTATACCCGTGGAGGAAACATGACGAACCTAGGCCTAATCCCAGCAAGTCCATATGAGCTGTAATGAACCATGTCTTGGTTACATGTTAAATATGCCTCTCCACGGATGTGACATACCAGAGAACATGCAATGTTTCTTTAAGCATTCTGTGTGTGAACACAATTAAAAGCTAAGGGCAGTGCTGGCAACTTTGTCATGACAAACTTTCACAAAAAACAAATAGCAATAAATGATTTTCAAAAATCAAGCTGCTTCTATTGACTACTACAAAAATATTTATGTCAGTGGTAACCTTATGAGTGTAAAGAATGAACCAACCAAACTTATTGAAGAATGAAGTGTTTTATATACATCTGTACAATGTGGTGAATGAATAGAGAAATGACAGAAGACACTTGCTGCAAAAAGGCACTTGAAATATGGACTGATTTACAATAACACAGATAACTACCAAGAATAGGGAGCCACCATGGCACAGTGATTAGCATGCTGGCTTGCTGGCCTGGTGGTCATGTGTTGGAATCCAAATGTAACTGGCCTAAAATGGGTATCCTCAAATGTCCTGGAAAGTAAAGGCTGTCCACACAGTGCTGACCGCATCTTGCATCAAATGGCAATGGTAGAAAAAAAATATGTGTTAGTACCATATACACAATAAAGCTTCAGGCGTGTAAATAGAGTCCTTTACTTCTTTGATTTTATTAAGAATGATCAATATGAAAGACTTCCCAAATTTTCTATACTAAAGGATAATATTAATGACAATTATACAATTTTGACAAGTGAGCATTTACGGATATACAAAAGAAACTGCTTGAAATCAACTAGAATGAACAAGTTGAAAGACATTGGACAAGGAATACAAACAATAAATATGGGAGGAGAAAAACCACTAGATGAAACAAACATAATTAAGAGTGTATGGTGTGCCAGATATGGGCCATAATATGCTATAGTTGAGTTAAGAACCGACATCACTGCACTCAGGACATTCCCATACGTGCTCCAACCCCTCGTTCAACAGCCAGTGAAGAGTCATACTACTAATCGTTCCCACTGCTATCTGATTAAACGTTCTCCTGGTCTTCCCTCTCAGTTTTCAGATTCTTCCAGAACCCCTGCCCATCCCCCGCAATAAAAAATGCTATAGATCTAGTATAATCTATTTTCGGTGTGGTGACAGCTTTAATTAATCTAATTTTTCACAAAACTGTGTCCCAATGGGTAATAAAAAACAACTGAGTGAAAGTCTAAGTATACTGGAAACTGACACCACGCATGCTGTGGCAAGCACATAGAACTGTGCAAAACATTCAGTCTACTTTCTTTTCTGTATTTTCCTTGTGTGGCGGCTGCTGTGTTTTTTCAGTTTCTGAATTCTGTTGTGCATGTTCATCTCCATTTTTCAGTACTGCATCCCTTTTATCTTGGTACTGAAAGATGCGTTTGGCCAACTGGGATCTTGTTGCAAGGTTTTGAGACTTTCTCTCAACACAGCGTTCAAACAAGGGAGTTGGACTACTAGGTAGGCAGTCTAGATGCATATAATAGTGTTTAAATTCTGGCTCAACGGCACGGAAAACATGAAGTTTACCATATCTCACAAACATTTCATAAACATCATAATTTAATAACTCTGCCTCTGTGCTGGACTTTCGAGCTTCTTTATAATCTGAGTTATAAAAACTCCCATGCTCATATGATAGCACATCGTAATGTCCAGTCTTGCTGCTGAACTCAATTTCTGTCGGGAAAGGCTTCTTTTCATAGATGATGTTTGGTTTGTACTGCCAAAAGCCTACAGGGAAGAACACTTGCCAACCAGGGATGGTGTTTATACGCACTCGGTTGAGTAGCTCAACATTCAGCAACATGCCGATTGTGCACATGAATATTAAGGCATCATTGTCAAGTTGACTGCTCACCTGATGAAGATATAAATATGCTCATTAAATGTTATAGAAAAAAACAAAAAAACTTTTGAAGTGACTCAAACATGGTTTTTCTGCCCAAAGCTTACATGTCATGAAATAGATATAGACTGGCTGCTGCCACAAGCTAGATTCAGATAATAATGAGGTGTGAAGACTCTCTGGGGTCAAGTGGAAAGTGCAGCAAAACAATGAACCCACATCTTGATATGCTGATTCAGAGAGTGAGTGAGTGTGTGTGTGTGTGTGTGTGTGTGGGTGGGGAGGGGGGGGTTGGTTGGTTGGGGGAGGGGGGAAGCAGATTAACCAAATTATTTAAAGTGGTTCCAGTAGTTCAGATTAAGTAAAATGTACGGCTTGCATTCATTCAAGTTACTTCTGGTAATATCTGTGCTGACAAGTCAGTGATAAGTTCATCTGTAGCAATGATTATTTAGGTTATGTTTTTGAGTTCTGCTCAAGGATCACTTCCATTGCACATGTTTATCTCCCAAAATGCCCCTCAGCACAGAGCAAAACCTCTACAGCACAGGTGAGGATCCACATGTGTGTATACTACAATCACACAAGCCATAAATATTCAGTTGTGAGTTTCTAATTGTGAAATTTAGCCTGGGCAGCAGCTTATTTAACGAGGGGGCTTCAAATGAAAACCTTACAAGTGTGATAGACATTATAATAACCATGTCATTATCTTGTAACCTGTTAAAATTGTTGTTAAGGATGTCATGAGTGATAAACAGTTTAAAGATGGCTGCTCCACTTCTGCCCCACTTTTGACATGCACCAAAAAGGAGCAGCATTCTGTTATCCGTTTTTCGACCAGTTACCTCCACTTTCAGTGTGTACCACATCCCCCGTACTCACCATACCTAGCCCCAAGTGATTTCCATCTCAAAAAGTCACTTGGAGGACAGACTTTTTTGGTCCGTGGAAGAAGTACAGCAGGTGGTGCATGAATGGTTACACGCACGACCAAGATAATTTTTTTTCTACAGGAATCCAAGAACTTTATCGACGCTGGAGGACTTGTATTGAACGCATTGGTGACAACATCGAAAAATGATACATCTGTTCTTTACTGTTTCAGAATATATTCACCAGAAAACAAAAAACATTTAAGGTTTAGTTTCTAGCTGCCATGGGATTATTAATGTGTGCAATGTGCACACAACTATCCGAGAATTTCACACTTGACTGAGAAGGATAGACATCTGATGCATCCCCCACAGGATTAGGAGCAGCATACCATCTTTTCCTTATTTGTAAAAATCCAGTCTACACAAATTGAGCCAGGTCAGTATGGGGCAAACATGGTAATCTCTTAACTACCCTGCAATACACAACCTGTAACAATGAGCTGTAAACTACAATTACTAATCATAATCCAAATTTACACCCAAAAATGGTGGCTGGGCTATGTATCTCAAATGGAGGATGAACGTATCCCAAAGATCTCCAATACGGAGAACTAGCCACAGGGAAGAGGCCAACCGGAAGACCCCAAATGTGTTATAGGGATGTGTGTTAACAAGCTATGAAAACCCTTGGCATAGATCCAAACTCGTGGGAAAGAGTTACAACAGACAAATGTTCCTGGAGAAGAGATGTACAAAATGGACTGGTATTCTTTCAACGCAATCTGGTCCAACAAACTGAGGATAGGCGGCAGAGGCATAAAATACAGTCAACTTACTGCGGGACCTGCCTTGTCTTAGAGATGCGGAAACTGTGACAGAGATTGTCACTCTCGCATTGGACTATACAGTCACCAGCGGTACTGTCAGGTACCTCCCCAGCGGCACAACTCTATAGTCCTTCAAGACTGAAAGAGGCCTACTACTACTACACTAAGGGTGAAGCCACAGTAACAAAGTGCACATGCCTGTTAGACAGTAGTCTGAGTTCATTTCCCAGTAAAGGCAGGATTATATTTGTCTGACCAATATGACTCAGGGGTCAATACAGCCTCCTAATAGTACCAGAAAATGTACAGAATCGTCTGTGAAGAAAACTACCACATTCAGCAATAGATAACCAGCAGTATTGGACTGTGATGATTAGATAACCAGCAGTATTGGAATGTCATGAGTAGGTAACCCAGCAGTATTAAGCTGTCATGAGTAGATAACCCAGCAGCATTTGACTGACATGAGTAGATAATCAGCAGCGTTTGACTGTCATGATTAGATAACCAGCAGTATTGGACTGTGGTGATTAGATAACCAGCAGTATTGGACTGTGATGATTAGATAACCAGCAGTATTGGAATGTCATGAGTAGGTAACCCAGCAGTATTAAGCTGTCATGAGTAGATAACCCAGCAGCATTTGACTGACATGAGTAGATAATCAGCAGCGTTTGACTGTCATGATTAGATAACCAGCAGTATTGGACTATCATGAGTAGATAATCAGCAGCGTTTGACTGTCATGATCAGATAACCCAGCAGCAGTGGGATAAACAACAACAACAATGCAGTGTAATGGGGGAACAGAAACCACTCACCGAATCGAGGAGCTTGTATTCTGGTACATAGGTTCCATTGTTGGCAAAGTTGATTGATACGGTTTTGATTCCACCTTCATTTTTTTCATCATAATATTTGGACATGGACTTCAGCACTGAATAGATATCATCCTCACCAGCCTTTGGGAGTTGTTGGTAAATGTAGATGATGATGAGAGCTAAGCTGTCCCCTGCATCTGCCTTTATAAATGAAACAAAACTAAATATTAAAATAGTGTTTCAAGTTGAATTATAAGTACAAGTACATCAAGGTAATCCCATCACACATGCTGCCATTGGAGCGTCAAGTGAGGCCTTCAGATTCTAGACCATGACATGAGGTCAACAATTTTCCTTCCCTTTCCAGACTATTCATAGAAAATTGTGAAAATACATGTACATAAATGATTTATATGTATAATAAAAATGCATAACGACCATATTATATTGAGCTTTGAGGTTGACGAAGACCAAGAGGCAGACCTGAGATACAAATATTTTAATATACGTGCAAAAAAATTCACCAGATTATTTTCCTATCAGCACAAAGGACTGGAATGAATAGTCATAAAAATTGCACTGCAAGCTGACCATTTCTGTAACGGGGCATTAATATGTGAATGGGGCATTAATATGTGAATGTGCCCTGGAAGAGAAGAAGGAAGCTAGAAGACAAGCTCAAAGCAGTACAAGTGCAAAAACAGGCAACTAAACAATCTGCAGGGAGTTGAGGTGGTGTAGTGATTAGCACAGTTGTCTGCTGAAACAGTAGTCATGTGTTCAAATTCCCATCGAGGCAGATTTCTTACAAACTGAACTGGATCCCAGGTCAACCCCTAAAATAGGTACCAGGAAATAGTATGGGAAGTGAAGTTGGCCAGTATGATATTAACCACATCACCCATTGAGTGTCATCATTTGGTCTGTACAAATATGGGGCTAGCAGTATACACCCAATACATCCCAATATGTGCAAAAGGGCCCTTTATATAACTTAGCAGTGCCTTAGCAAAGTTGATAGGGAACTGCACTGATGTCCTGAGCAAAGTTGGATGCCTGGGCTCATCGCCTGCTAAGTGAGGAAAAGACTGACCACCTATTTCTCTATGCATTCAGGCTGATGGAAGAAACAAGAAAACTTATAAACCCATCATTATCATCCAGTGCCTTGCCGTCAGGTGTGGGCGATCATGCCTCTCCACAAATTACAATTGACGTCATGGATCAATTCATGTGTTGACTCCCTTCCGTGCCTGACACAAGACTGTCAAGAATCTTCTCACAGTCTTCCTCTATCTCTCTTTCCGCAAATCTTTCCGGTTGTCACAAGATATTCCAGTTTTTGTCTTCACATAACGTGGCCAACATACAATGACTGCCTCTTTCTTATGTTTGTGATAAGTTGTCTTTGCGACACAGCTTCCCTTAAAATGTCCTGATTGCTAATTTTGGCTGTCCAATTAATTTTCAGCATTCTTATATAAATCCAGATCTCCATGGCCTCCAGGGATTTCTTCGCCTGTTTACTAATTGTCCAGGACTCACAGCTGTATGTTAAAACTGGTTCTATGTAACATGCAAGAACTCTTTTTCTGACTTTCAAAGACAATGACATTGTACAAATCATAAACTAGTGGATAAAGAAATATGCTGTGGCAGAATTTATTATTACTTTTTTCAACCAGAAGGAGGGTGCTTATAAATTTCAACCGTAGTTTATCAATTTTCAAAACACCTTTTCTTGTAATGTGTGAACAGATGTGGATGAGTTATCAATTTTCAAAACACTTGTTCTTGTAATGTGTGAATAGATGTGGATGAGTTACTGCTTATTCTCAATTCTTTTTCTTTCCAACTGCATAAGTATTGTCTGTTAGTGGATAGTAGTTAATGAGATAACATTATGGAAAGATGATAAAAGCATGTACAGAACATTACATTTCTCAATGAAATAAAAGTCATATATGATAAATATTTTAAAAAACATTAAAAAGAAATCTGATAAGGGATTTGCGGTAAGCATATGAAGTGCACTACAACCATCATCGTTACCAAAGTGGCATGGGTGATTATACTTGTCCATATTTGCAGACTCCACCAGCATGTATCAATTTGTCTGCTCAAATTGTTCCATGCCATGTTAAAGGGCTGTCAAGAATCTTTTCTAGCATTAATCCATCTCTCTTTCCATAAATCTTTCCAGTTCTAACATGCTCCAGTTTCTCTTATCACAATGTGGCTAAATAAGTGACGACACCTGTCTGATGTTTATGGTAAGTTGACGTTGTATTAGCCCCTTTCAAAACATTTGGATTACTCATTTGTGGCTGTCCAAGGAATTTTTAGCACTTTTCTGTAAAACTCAAGGTCTCAAGAGATTCTTTGCTTGTTTACTAATTGTGTATGTCCTGGAATTGATCTTGCGATTTCTGTGGCCAAATTATACCCTTAAAGACTTCTACATATACAAAACAAATACTCTAACCAGTTATAAATGATTTACAAAGAAACAATGGATAGATTCATGATAAAATGTATATAAATAGAAATACAAAAGTAAAGATAAGTTAGCTGCCACAATATTAATGTGCAACAAAACTATTTAACTACCAGAGGTACAAACATAAATTTTTTAATTAGAAATGTAGTTGTCATATTTTGATTCTTCAGTGTGACTGGCTATGTCAGTCACTATAATATAAGAAAACTCACTTGTAATCTGGAATAGTTCTCCAAGAAAACACCCCAGCCATCCATATCTCGTACTGTGACAGGCAAGACAATGTTGATCCTTGCCGACTCTGTGACATAAGGCATGGGAACTATCTCCACCTGCAGACAGCATCAAAACAGAGTGAATTTCACCTATAAATAAACACGAAGTACAATCAACTAAATACTGCTGTAACATCTACTGCATCTGATTAACACAGTGATGAACTTGGTTTCAACTCCAATAGATGAGAAAAAAGTAAATGGCTTTTTTTTTAAAAATTATGCAAGTTAAATGTGGTAAACATGTTGGACACGTCATTGCATAGTTATATAACACAATGAATCTGTTGGATCTTTTCTCCAGGATGTGCTGGTGTGGTAAGAAGTGAGAAGGCGGACAGATTGGCCAGGTCTGCACCATTGGGTGGGGTAATGGTGCACGATATGTGGACACGATCAGGGACTTTTGGAATCATGTGTAGTGTGGGGTAAACAGATAAATCACCATAGCTTGGAGAGAATGGTGCAGTAGCGAGTAATTAGAGGATATGGCTGAAACTCAGTACTCAGAGGAAAGGCCAGACATAATCAGACTGCTACTGGTACCATTAATACTGGGACATTGTTGAAGATGAGGACAGGCATGTATGAGAATGTTCCGAGTGCTGTGATGTCAGTTCTTGACTCAACTGAACTCAACAAAAATTAAATGTTTTCTTTAGTAATTGTCACCAGTAAACTGTGACTTAGTAGTGCTATCACACGGTAGATCTTAATAGAATGACAGTGAATTTGCACATTCAACGTTATGCAATCCAGTTATATTCTCTGCATTAGACAGCCTGCTGAAAAGGACCAAACAGTGACAAGAAAAAAGTCAAGTTGGACAAGCAAAATGCCAACCAGAAACAAGCAACATGTGAGGTAGCTTGTAAGGTACAAGAAACAAGAACAATGAGAAAATCAAAAACAATTCTAAATAAAGAATTTGCAAAAGAAAAAATAAAGTTTAGAGAAGAGTCTGTTGAGAAGATAAAGACTCTGAAAAATGATAAGTCAGGTACCCAGTGTGGATTGTGATGCACTGACTGGTAACTTGCCATCTTGACAGATAGCTTGTAAAATGGAGTTACTTATCTCCATAGCACAAAGCCTGGGTTGCATTTAGAGACTATGTGTTGACAATGCAGCAGGATCCCTCTTCGCCTGCCTAGTTTGCCCCAGGAAAAAGGTAACACTACTACATCTGGAACAAGACAAGCTGCAGAAGCTGCAGGATCAGCAAAGCAATGCTCTGTCAACCTGTAGGAGCAGAGCTTCCATATTATACCAGTTGCCGACTAAGGCTTAGGACCTGGTCTGCCCAGCCATGATATTTAGTCTTTAGTCTTTTATTTAGTCTTTTTCATATCTCTTTCTATTTAGTCTTAGGTTGCATTTCCTCACACTAGGGTAAGGCTGGTACCCTCTCAATTGCGCTCCTCCACCCAAAGCTGTTGGCACAATATATATATATTTCATACAATGGAATGAGTGCCAGTCATTCACAAAGCAATGGCAAACTACTAAACGTAAACTTGCCAAGAAATCACAATCGGCCAAAAAATGCTGGGGTTCACTGTGATATCCTGTTAAAAGAAACTAACTTTTTTTTTTACATCTGGGAAGAGAGAATGTATGATTCTGCTTTCCAACTATGAATAACAAAAAAAAAGTTCCCCTTACCTCTCCCAGTGGCCTCACAAGAAGAACTCGTTTCTCTACAACCCTCTTGTTGTAGTTATGTTCTCCATCTGCCTCATTAGGCATGGAAGTATCTTCAAGAGCCAGGTCCAGTACGTACTCCATGCCTCGCTGGGGATCAAAACGTCTGTAGCCATTGATGAGGGACGAGTAAAGGTATTTGTTACTATGCTGCTCATTTAGTCTCTCCATGGAAATCTTTATTATATCTTGCACGTCCAGTTTGTCAACACCTGTGTGAAAACATGTCAAATAAACTATCACAGCAAATGTCTCAAGTAATTTCATATTTAAAGAAAATGTTTAACTTCTTGATATAATTCTGGAAATTCAACAGTACTTGCAATATCTGCACCCCAAAAAAAAACACTTATACTGACTTACAATTACGATGTATGGGAAGTATAACTATACTAAAATGTCTGCTAATACCGGACAAATGTTGAAGATGAATCAATTTTTACAAAATGATATAGGAAGTCACATGGTTGGCTCTACCTCAGAGGTGTCAAACAATAGGACTTCACGTATATTAGGTCACTGCACACAAGCTACGACGATAATTTCTCTTCAACAGACACTTTTACATTCCAAGAGAAATCTCTGGTGCACTACTCACTTTGCTCAAAGAAAATGTGCATGTTGTGTGGAGTCAATGTGGTTGACGGACAGCCAGTCTGCTTTGTGTCAGCCACTGAGGATTGACCTACTTCCGCTTCATCACGACGTACCCAATGTCGGACAGTGCTAACATCCACTGCTGAATCTCCATAAACAATACTCAAACGTTCATGGGTGCGAATAGGGGTGTCGCATTCAGCATTGAGGAATTTTATGACATTACGTTGCTTTAACCGAACTTCTTTGGTGGCCATTTTTAAACTGTTACTGTTGCGCAACCTGTGACTTAAACTGGTTGCTAGTCATACACAGTACAGAAGAGTGTTGGAGGAATTATGCTAAATTAATAAACTGCACACAGACAAAGTATTTACATAGATAAAAAATAGGAGGCATTACTTATTGACAGCCCCTCGTAGTATTCACAAGTCTGTCCAAGATGCAGAGCATAGTCCTATGGCAAACACTGCCTCTGGGGTGTGAATTGCTAGGTCTCTATATATTCTAGGCCATTTCCCTTGCTCACCAGCTGTCCTGTCCAGACAACTCCCAGAACATTCTGGAAATGATCTTAGTCTAGTGTGTATAACAGAGTTCCATCTCTGTTAGAAGTTTAGGACATAGTTAGTGGGAAATAGAGAAGGGTTTGGGAAATGGCGCACCCGTGAGCACTATTTAAAGGGGGGTTGTTAGGGAAGCTCATGGGTGACGTCAAGAAATAAACAGTTCAAACTCAGCCTGTGGCCGGTCAAGATGTGTTCTCAAGAAGTTGTACAAATTTATACCTTTGGATAATAAAACCCATTTACACTTGACCAGGGCTTTGGTGTCATCACTTGTGATTGCATTTCACCTATTCGCTCCGTTACATGTGCACTGAACTACAAGTGAGACATACCCGTAAGTTCCCTCACATTTGTGAAGTCATCCTGGAAAAATATTTGCGTCTCTGTGAAGTAGTCCCAGCGTATCACATCAAACCTGTTCTTGGGTTTATAGGCCTCAGGTATGCCTAAGAGAACAATTAAATGGACACTCACATCAAATAAAATTCCAAGCAAACAATGTAGATGTAACTTGTCGATGTAATTATTAGTGAGAAAACAGTCCACACCTTAAGAGTTTTTAAAAAAAGGTAAACATGAATTATGAATACTAAACATAAAAGTACACAATACCAATAACAACAATATATCTTCTTCTGCTTCCTCTTTTGTCATTTTCCACATTGTGTTGTATTGTTAGATGTTGCATAGAAGTGCAGTTTCTCTCATGGGTCAGATGCACAAAGTTGTGAATCTATGCTTATGAAAGCTTTCCCTAACACTATCAATCCATCTCTTTCTTAGTCATCCTCTTGCTCTGCTGCCCTCATGGTGACTGTAATATACTTGTGAAGCTATATCATAATAAAGATATCCTGCCTCAGCTGCCAACATGTGTAAATTATTTCATATCTTAAATTCACCAATGTTGTCGTCTTTCTCTTTTATGCATCTCAAGTACGCTCCCCTCCATAATTATCTTTTCTAGACTTCCATTTTTTACACATCCAAAATATTAAATTTTCCTCATTTTTGTTTACCTTGTTAACCAATCTTCTTCAATATTGAGTTTTTGTTGAATAGATCTTTTTGTTCTTCTTAACATTAAATGAATTTTTAACACTTCTTACTATTTATACTCAAAAATGGATATGTGCTTTTCAGCTGACTTGCTAAATACCCAGGTTTTCTATGCATTTGTTGCCACAGGCAATATACATGCTTTTATCAGAATCACACATGCTGTAAATATTCTTTTCTGTGGTGGGTTTTTTCATCTCTACATTCAGTCTGCTTTTTTAAATTTCCAGCTGCCAAGGTATGCGTAATTTGGACACAGGTCCTCTGAGTTTTTCACCCAAAGGCCAGACATTTGATCCAATATCCCAAGACCAAGGTGAGCACACCATTCTTTTCTTATAAAAAAAATCCCAGTGCAAGACATGAAAGAAACCTAGCCTGCACAAGACATAGGTTCATAATCTCTAAGCCACTATGCCCTTTAAACATTTTTTATTTCTCCAAGTAGACAAGCCATGATGTAGACAAAGAAAAAGGTAACTCCAAAATGTGAAATGGAAATAGAAGGAAACATTGTTAACCAAGTGGATAATTTTAAATACCTAGGGGTATTTATAACATCAGATGAGAGATGCACAACAGAGATTAAGAGCAGAATAGGGCAAGTAAAAGCTGCATTTCAGAAAATGAAGAGAATCTTATGCAATAAGTTACTATCATTTAATGTAAGGAAGAGAGTGGTGAAGTGCTATATAGAACCTGTTTTGCTGTATGGCTGTGAATCTTGAAATGTAAATGAACAAAGAAGGAAGAACTTAGAAGCAACAGAGATGTGGTTCCTGAGACAAATGTTGCAAATTCCTTGGACTGCCAAACTAGCAATGATTGCCTGAAAGAGGCTAATGAAACTAGAACATTATATACAAGAATAAGAAAGCGTCAAACAACTTTTTTTGGTCATGTGATGAGAAGAGAGGCATTGGAGAACATCGTGACAACTGGAAAGATCGAGGGGAAGAGAGGCAGAGGCAGACCAAGAGAAATTATGTAGGATGGATTGAGATGGTGGTATGGAGGAATATCAACAGCAGAGTTGATCCAGAAAACCAAAGACCGAGATCTTTGGAGAGTCATTAATGCCTACGCCAGCTGCATGGCACTTGATGATGATGATACAGACAAGTAAAACTGCATAATGGAATGTATTTGGAATGCTCATGCACAATGGATATCATATCTGTGCCATCAACGAGCGGAATTGTGTTGCAATGTTTTGTCAAGCCTGCGGCTCAGTACATCTAACTGTGACCAGTATTATTTTGGGTTTGCCTTCTCTAGCTTGTCTCCAGTCTACCTACAAGTTTGAGTATCATTTTGTCTGGTCCCTAGGCCTTGTCCTGTCCAACATGGGAGATCCTACCAGTAGCTGTGCTACCATCTGCATATCTCTTGGGGGTCACTGGAACACGCAAGCCCCTCTGCTACTAGAAGCAGATAGATATACAGCAAAGGGCTATATCATATTACTAATAACTTGAAAGTTGGATAACATTTAGTTTGAGCAATGACTTACCAATAGGCCACGTGACACTTTCCTGGCCTCCTGGGGCAAACTGGCTCATAAACAGGATGTTGTCTTTCATTTCTTGAATCTGGTGTCGAGTTGAGTTTAGCTCCACCTCACAAAAATACCTAATGGGGATAATGTTTTAAGGAAGTTAAAAGGTGCACATGTGAAACATAAAATATTGCTCATAACTCATAGGATAAAATCTCAGGGGAATAAAGAGTGATGACATAGAAACCACATTGATTAAAATCTAATGAATAGTTTTTAAAAAAATTGTACCTATGTATAAAAAACTGGCGAAATGAGAAAACGGGGAAAAACAAATTATTTTTTTTTGTTTTTTATTACTAATACTCTTTTACACAGAAAAAGTTTACAACTGTACCTGGCTGTTAAAATAGTCCTACTGAATATGCAGGACCTCCCTCCAGGGCATGCAGCTCACCTTGTCTCTTCAGTTTGGCCGCTCGTACAGTGTCGCGTCTTTTAGTTTGTTTGTCCTTCTTGTACTTCAGACTATTTCTTACTTGCTTCTGCATCCTAAATGTTCCTAGTCTCTGCATATGCAGGCCTGTAGAAAGTCCATAAAACTGGGCAGTGTCTTGGGCAGCAGCAGCTCCAAAGTTGAACTCTCTTGCTGCAGTTACAACTGCAAACTGAACGCGCTTGCGTGAGGCAAAGTTGTCTTTAGTGCATCGAGCCCATATCGAGCTGTGTAAACACTCATTTGAATTCTGAGTTTGTCCTGACACACATCTACTAAGTAGTTTAGTGTCAGACAGCCTTTCATAAATTGGCAACAGATATTTCTCAAGCTTGTCACGGTTGAGCCATGTGTTTAACATCTTGTCATGAGGACCTGGGACCTGATGCTTAGCCAGGGGAGATTGAAAAAAACACCAAGATTGCTCTCCACTTAGGCACATTTCATAATGTGGACTTTTGTCTGTTGAAAAACAGGGATGCAGTGAAGCCATAACACTTTTCCTCATGGACTCTACACTTGTGTTGTTTCGTATGGCTCTATTGTAATAAATTGTCAGCCTACGGATGGCATTTTGTGTAAGCTGACCTTTACCACATCCTCCTAGGGTCACACCTTGCTTTCGGCAGTCAGCAACAACATTGCGGAGTGATGTTCCAAGGCGTTTACTGACATGGTTGATACACTCCTCTTTGTCTATCTGAATGTCAACCCCATATGGTTTGATCTTGGTAAGTTCCGCAAATGTTTTGGTGTCACCATCAGAAAGTATTGACGTGTAGCGAGTTTATGACGGGCCACAGACTGTCGCCACAGCACCCTTGCAGCCTCCACCACCATCATTCCAGCATATCTTATGAAATTGTTATCACAGTTTAGATGTTCTGCCTTCCATGCTGCAAATTCATCTGGTTTGTCCCTGGAAAGTGTCTTACCAGCGGTTTCACACACCTGGCAATATGTGGATATAACATGGGCATCTCTGCAAAGTCCTGTAAGAACATCCACTGCACAGCCAACTCCAATGTGGGATGTGTGGCCTCTAGTCAGCCAAGTGTCATCAAAGCTGACACTAATATCTAGCACATCATTGTAATACAGAGTTATGCCTGACTGTTGTGCATGAGCCTGTCGAACATACTTTACGGTTTGAGAGAAAACAGTGTCCTCCAGATCTATCTTTGAATATAGTTTATTCGCTTTGCTGTGAAATGTTTTGTGATGAAGACCATGCAGGTTCATGTTTTCAGAAAAATTATTGGATGTTGTTGCACCCATCCCACAAACTAATGCTGAATATGCTGACTGGCTGTTGACAGCAAAAGATCTATCCCCATCATTACTTCTTGCAGATAGGTATCTTCCACACACTACTTCTTCACAACAAGAGCAGTAAACCTCTGCATACACAGCTAATCCTTTGCCTTTCTTGCTGTCAGTTTTCAAAATAAGACTAGCATTTTTACAAACTGGACAACATAACATTTTTATTATTGCCTCAATTTCTGAACAATCAACTATTGCTCTTTGTTCCCGTTTTTGATATCCATTGTCGTCACCAGAAGCATACTTGCTGCTAGTGGATGTTGTGTATTTATACATATCTCTTTTAAATTGGCTTCGGGTAATAAAAGAATCACTTCCACAACTTTGAGAAGAACACAATAGCACTGATTCATTCAGATTCACTGTCAAAACACTTGGATTTGGAAGAAGTGGCATGTGCACTTTAGCTGAGTCACTTTCAGTAGTTTCAGAATTGTCTGTACCGTTTACGACGTTCTGATAGGCTTTTCGCTGCTTACGAGCATTTGCGAGGTGTAGTCTGAGAGATTTCTTACGTTGAGTAGATGACTGGATGTTAAATTTCTTAGAACGAGGCGTATTTCAATGCGTGTCAATCTGTCGTCAACAATGAACGTTCAGCACGCCGCGAGGTATAAACAACACAAAGCCGCCATTTTGGAAACCCACGTGATCAATTTCAGCCATCGGCGAACGCGGATTGCTTACGGTGTTCCATATATGGAAGTTTCCGGAAGATGATAGATACGGAAAAACCTGTTGTACACAGAAAAGTTTCTGATTAGACGAGCTCGGAGTTTCATGAACAGTTACGGAAGATTGTCACCTTTCCAATGATATCTGACACGTGCATGTAGTGTGTTCCCGAGATATCGTTGCTAGGGTTTGAAAACCGTCAATTTCGCAACAATTTTCAATAAGAAGACAATTTGACACCTAGGATGGGTTCAGTAAAATATGAATATTGCATTAAAATAAGTTTTTAATCAAAAACACGTACGGAATCTGATAGAAGACATGATAAGGTGTTTAAAAATGAACTATTCCAAAAAAAAGCCAAATTGACCAAAAATTGATGTTTTTACTGCTGCACATCGCCTTAAAGAATATAGAGCAATATTATAACCATGTGGATATTCAGCGTTTAACCCTTTACAGGGCAGACGCTTGTCCGTTTTCTAGCCCTGAACGGGCAAGATTTTTTCAGGTTCGGTAAAATTTCGGTTCGCGATAGTAAAAACATCACAAATAAGGTGTTAGTCAACCGATTTTAGTTAAATAAACAACACAATGAAGGGAAAAGTATGCAGAATATGTTACTCACGTGATTGTTGTCGGTAATCCATATATGAACACAAATATTTACGAAATGCGGCATGTTGTTTGTGATTTTCCGTCATCTATACGGCAATTTACAAACACATTTTCAGAATCATAATCACTTTCTTTAAAGTCCGACTCAGACTGCTAATGCAAAGTAACGCTTTGCACTGATATCTAGCGCCGATTAATAGTCAACTTCGTGCCCTTTAAAGTCATTTAAATTGAACGTAGCGAAATCTCGGCTATCACTTGAAGAATCGCCAAAATCCATTTTGAAAAACAGCGTAAAAATCCCAAAAACTATCAAAAATTGTCCGTAAAAGTCCGTTCAAAGTCATACTATCGCATTTACAAATGGCGGCCACGTTGTCAAGCTGTCGGCGAAAGCGAAAGTAGCCATCGGAAGTGTCGGAAAGCCGAGAGATCGCGTTTTTACAATGCATAATAGTATCGGCCGGAATCGGACGCTACGATCGTTTTATGGCATCGGCCGGAATCGGACGCTGTGACCTGTAAAGGGTTAAAGGAGAGAGGGTTGCGTGGTAATGTATTTGAAGTGACAGAATGTTAGGCTGGGAAGAGAAAGAAACAAAGAAATAAACCACTTCTCTTCTTTTTCTCTTTCTCCATTTACATCATATCAATCACTGCATGTGTGTTATGGCAGTCCGCATAAGATTTTCGAGGTGGGTTATGTTCGACATGGGTTATGTGCTTATGTTAAATTAAATCCCTGTTCGCAGAAAGCCAAGTGGTGCGTTGTCCATGAAGATTCTCATCCTGGGTGTGTTTCTTATAAGCCATATGTTGTAGGTACATGTTGTCCTAGATAGATAGCACACACTCTGTGACATAGTCCCATAGCAGATGATGCTCTTAGGGTGGGAATTCTTGGCCCGCATAATATTCTAGACCATGACATGCTGAGTGGGAATGGCACATTTCTTACTGTCTTTCTTTCCCATATAATTCCCAGAAATTATTGAAAAATATCTGCCATCCATTTTATTAGGAGAAATTTATTGGGTTGAACTGCAGTAAGTATTGCATTTGCTAGAATATTCAGGATTAGTCTGTAAATACTGTATATGACAGAACATTTAGGAATAATTTGTATTTATTGCACATGTCAGAACATTCAGGATTAATTTGTAAGTATTGCTGTGTCAGAATATTCAGGATCAGTGCTACAGTGAGCACATTAACGTCAAATAAAGGACCCACTTTCAGCTCGTAGTTAACTCACAGTCTTCCAGAGGATTCACAACTAATCAATTGACAGTCTCATTTTTAACATTACACCTCTGTTTCCATCTTCATTTTTGTAGCTGTTCATTGAAGGTGTTATCACACTGAACATTTATCTTGCATCTGTATTTGTTGAAACTGCAGAATCAAGCACACCCCTTTCTAGCAAATGACTGCAGCTAGATAATTATTTCACACAAGAAGTTCTTTCACCCCATACAATTTTTAAGAAGTTAATTTCAATGAACAACTGTCAGGAAACCTCATAAGATATATCTACACAGGATTGGAAGACGATAGCTCATGTGTGTTGGTGTCTAGACCATTATGCATTGAAGTACATTTGTTTATTCATCAAGGTGCTGTTGTCATTTGAAGGTGGCATTTTTAAATCCTACTTTGCCTATAGATTTAATTTTTGTATTTTATTGTCAAGTGTGTCTTATTAAGTGACCATGGTGGCATAATTAGTAAACTTGTCTGCTAACACCATGGTCTGGGTTTAATCCTCAGCAGAAGCAGGATTTTTTCCCACCAGTACAGCTTTCATGTCAACCCAGCCTTGTTAGAATGTGTACCTCCAATTTTCATAAATTTCTGAAAATGTTCCAAGAAGGAAGGGAACTGGCCACTCCACCTCATATGTCATGGCCTAGAATATGTGATGTCATGTGGATAGCAATATCTGCCATGGCACTATCTTTTTATGTCTTATTGCATGGCACAAGTTTAGAAAAAGCAGTAATGGATGAAGGGGCAGAGGTCAATCACAATGACAGTAGGCACAGGACATTAAAGACACCAAGGACATGAAAATGCATGTGACAGGAGAAATGGCAATGGATTGAAAATCTTTCTGGCAGGTTGTG
Organism: Cepaea nemoralis; assembly: GCA_014155875.1. Taxonomy (NCBI): domain Eukaryota; kingdom Metazoa; phylum Mollusca; class Gastropoda; order Stylommatophora; family Helicidae; genus Cepaea; species Cepaea nemoralis. The sequence continues at coordinate 390,020 of JACEFZ010007074.1, forward strand.
ATAAGCAACATTTTCTAAATAATTTGCTCATGATTTCTGTTTCTTTTCCGCAATATTCTATGTGTGCCAATCATTATCTCTGTGTGTATTTCACCAATTATGGGTTTTAGTGCATTTCTTACAGTCATATATATTTAGACAGCATATAGTTCATAAAAAAAGGAGAAAGAACTCGATTAATATAACACACCCGTGACGCTTGTAGCGGTAACAATTTTTTATTTCTGGTTATTTTCCTTGATCTTCTATGGTGGCAATAATTATCTGTGTTTTTGTTTCTCATGTTCTTTCAATAGCCTCAAGAGTTTACCAATTATAGTTTTTTTTAAACAGCATGTCTTAAAGTCAGCTATATTTAGCCAGCATTAAAACAATTGAGCAGCTGGCCGAGCGGCTAGAACGCCGGATTCTCCTTCGGGAGATCCGGGTTCGAATCCTCGGTAAAGTGTGGGATTTGTTTCTGTCGGGGGCAAAAAGAAAACTCCAACCTGCACAGTTCGCGGCGACTGCACTAGCCAGGTGGCTTTAATTCCTCAGGCTCAAGACCCCCCTGCCATACACCGCAAGGTACTATGTTGGCAGTAAATGACAGTTTTTTTTTAAAGTTAAAACAACAAACAACAAGTCCCATAGCAGGAAACTGCTGCAGGTATGTGGTAAACTGCTAGGACTATCACATTGTGTTGGCCTGTGTGCATACAGAGATAAGTGGCCAGTCTTTCCCTCCAGGTGTGAATGTTAAGAGCCACGCTGAACCCTCACCCAATATCACTCACGCCATTGTCTATGTAACATCCTAACAATTATGCGAAATTAGACAGCATACAGTTCATTAAAACTCCAAGGAGAAAGAGCTCAATGAACCTGTGAAGCTTGTAGTGGCTAATGTCGTCTGGCATGGGGAACACAGACAGGGACTTGTTGAAGGCAGTCTGCACTTTCAGGGCGCCAATATCCTTGTCAAAGTTGAAGTCCTTCACTGGGTATGCTGAGAAGACTTTGTTCTGAAAATTATACAGAAAAATATAATTCAAATCCTTGAAGTTGTAAAGGCAAGTCTTGTGTCCCTGCTAGATGTTATATTAACCCATTTCTGTCCTAGTTTTTGTTTTATTACCCCTGACGCTGACAGCTATAATTAAGCCCCTTTCAACCCAAATAGTTATATGCTACGCAGACAGTTGTGTGAAACTAGACAGCTGTGTGCAACTCAACCATTAAAAGCAACTCCAACAGTTATACAATTAATACTATCACTATATAGTGCAAATGAGCATTGTTTCTTAATTTATTAAACATGAAAGAAATCTCTCAAGAATCCTCTACAGTTGATACCATCTCACTGAAACACTATTATACCAACTCCACATTAACTCCAATGCCTGCCCCCTCCCTCCCCCATCTCTCTCTCTTTCTCCAACACACCCCCAGCTTGTGTCAAGTATATCAAGGAAATGTAGGTCAGATTGACTGAATGGATAAGAACACAAGTTCTTAAACATCCGGTGTGCTGATGCTGGTAAGGGGTTCAACCCCTACAGCGGACAGTTGGACTGAAATGTTGACTATCGTCCTTGACTTGGGGGCGCAAATTACAAGTACCTCTGAAGTCGGAGTGGGTTCACCAGATGGCGAGGGACACTGTTAATAGGGAAAGCTAATCCACACGCAAAATTCAGCCCAGCACTACTAGAAGTAGTGAGTATGGACTACGATTGAGCTCAAAGCAAGAGAGCACCCCCAAAAATATCAAGGAATAATGTTCAGCAGTTTGCAGCAGGAATCCCGAGTAACTTCTTCAGGTGCTTGGTCAGGAGCAGACAGATGTTCATGACTCCCTGTTATCTGATATTTTAATGAAGTTGTCATTGCTTATATTATTAAATGCCCAGCTGTTTAAGTTTACATATGCATTTTTATTTGTCTTCCTGCATTTCTTCTGCCAAGAATTTTCTCACATAAGAGTAATTTTTATATTTCAATTCTTCTGTTGAATTCATTTTGTGTGTGGTGTGCTTATGGTGTTAATAAGTGACCTAGAAACACTGGCAACTGTCAATATGTAAGAGTTTGTTTTCCCACTATATTCTCAACATTCTTCTTAAACACCACAATTTCACATCCTCTAGTTTCTTCACCATTTTATTTTTACTCATTGTCGTCCACTATTCACATCCATACAGAAGAATATGAAATGGAAACAAATAGGTATTTTAAATTCCTGCGAGAAAAAACGAACTAAACATTAACAAACGTTGCACATACCTTACAAGGAGATCCACGTGTCGCGAAATACAGGTGAAAAATCCGAAATCCAGAAGCACTCAATAAATATAAAAATGAATAATAAAATAAGATCAAAATACACACGAACGCATACAATACGACACCCAGACGTTTTGATTCTAAGAATCTTTGTCAATGACAACACAGATAGCTGACGACAAAACAACGACAAAAACACAAACACACGACCTATCACTTATAGTGCACAACCTGATAATTCCATGTGGGGCAGAAAATGTGACTTGGCCAGCTGCGAAAACGCTTGTGGCGCAGAAATGAAAATGGTGTTGCCAAAAGGATTTGAGAAGCCAAAAATATGAGAACAGTCTGCTATGAAAACATAGAAATGTGGGGACAATTAAGTCTAGATATCGCCCCAGGGGGGGGGGGGGGGGGGGGGGGGGGGGGGGGGGGGGGGGGGGGGGGGGGGGGGAGAGACAGCACGGTAATCAGGTAGTGTAAACAATTGGGGAAGATGCCACAGTTATACTGTAGCGTCTACGACAGTATTAATTCCTGCCGGGTGGATGCATCCCAGATTGTTGATTAGCTGGCATTCAATTCTAAGTCTCACACCGCTATTTGAGTAGCTGCTTCTCAAATAGCGGTGTCAGACTTAGAATTAAATTCCCCAATTGTTTACACTACCTATTACCGTGCTGTAGATTCCCCCCCCCCCCCCCCCCCCCCCCCCCCCCCCCCCCCCCCCCCCCGCGATATCTAGACTTAATTGTCCCCACATTTCTATGTTTTCATAGCAGACTGTTCACATATTTTTGGCTACTCAAATCTTTTTTGGCAACCCATTTTCAATTCTGCGCCACAAGCGTTTTCGCAGCTGGCCAAGTCACATTTTCTGCCCCACATGGAATTATCAGGTTGTGCACTATAAGTGATAGGTCGTGTGTTTGTGTTTTTGTCGTTGTTTGTCATCAGCTATCTGTGTTGTCATTGACAAAGATTCTTAGAATCGAAACGTCTGTGTGTCGTATTGTATGCGTTCGTGTGTATTTTACCTTATTTTATTATTCATTTTTATATTTATTGAGTGCTTCTGATTTCGGATTTTTCACCTGTATTTCGCGACACGTGGATCTCCTTGTAAGGTATGTGCAACGTTTGTTAATGTTTAGTTTGTTTTTTCTCGCAGGAATTTAAAATACCTATTTGTTTCCATTTCATACTGTAATATCCTGCTGCAGCCGCTGCTTTTTCTCTCTATTCCATACAGAAGAACAGACCACATAACCTTTCAATCTGCGGATTTTCATGCTTATCCTATTTCTGATACCCCAGGTATATAAGAGATCAATCTTTTTTTTTCATGCTTGTCATATTTCTGATACCCCAGGTATATAAGAGATCAATATTTTTTAGAAGATGAAGATAAATCAAACACATTAATTATATCTTATTCTTTTCTTCTTTCGCTCTTTATCCTCCTTTAGGACAGTTCCTCAACCAAATCACTCCAAACCATCCTATCTTTTGATATCTGATGCAGCTCTGACCATGTTCTCCTCATATTCATCTGTCTTTAATTCTCATCTTCGTATGTTTTAGATCATCTATTTTGTTTGCTTGTGTGTTCCAGACAAAGGACTTTTTAGTTATACTAATCTTGGCTTCTCTCACTGTTTATTCTATCCAGCACCACCGACCTCTTGATTCACTGGTATTTGTTTAGTTCTCTCTATAAGCTCCACAGTGGTGATTCTGTCACACCATTTTAGTCCTATATTGTGCAGGTGTCAAGTAATGACTGTTTGTAGTTTATTAGTAATTTTATCAAAGTCTAATATGTGGTTATATTTTGGGCCCCACAAATTCTATATTTGCTTGTGCTATTTCACTCTGATGTGTTTAATATTATGTAAAATATAATCACATTGAAATTTTTAAACATTAAAATCAATAGAAATTACACTTTAAAAAGTCACTGAAAAGTCGACTTCATTGCACCGGGTTTTATCCCATATGGCTCTGCCTCTTTCCACAGCGTGGAAAGCATCGCACAAAGCACAAACTCCGTAGCTCTGGGGATGACCCACAGGAGTCTCCGAAGAAATTTCACTCGTGAACCGAAGGACGCGGCCCGGAATCGAACCCACAACCTTTGGAGCCTGAGTCAAGCGGCTTGACCACTTCACCACGGAGACTCCAGAAATTACACACACTGAACCATGTTACTGAAATATTATTAGCAACTGTGTGTCTCTATTTCCTAAAATTCTATAAATGTATGTTAAATACATTTAATACCATAAATAATAAAGAGAAAATCAACAAAGCAATTCAGAAAAATATTCCATGTGCTAACTAAGCCAATTTGTGTTACAATCCTATACTTATGTAAGAAGGTACCCATCGTATAAGTAACATTTTAGCCAGGCCTTTTGAAAAGATGGATGTATCGATAATAAAAACTATATTGAAAAAGGTACTATGTATGGAATAAGTTAGTACTCACAGCTGCGGTACTCTGACACTCAAGGTCTGTAACATGCAGGAGACACTTGCCAAAGTTTAAACTCTGATCCGAATGATGGCAGTTGTCAGAACACCACTTCATGCTGGCATTGACTTGAGACAGGATTGACTGTAGTAGAAATGGCACGATAATATATAAATTCAATGAACGAGTCAGTAGGGCAGACAGCTGATGTAATAGTAAATGAAAGTTTTTTCAACTGTAGTAGCTGTGAAGGTTATTATTGTATACTTCTATATAAGTGGAGTCAACTTCTTTCTTCACAGACACTTCTTAAAATAAAATTATCTTTCTAAAGTATAGGTCACCTGAAAAGCAGTTCAGGTTAGAAAACAAACATTCTACGCTGACTGAAGTGTAGAACAGAACAGGACCCTTTACCAGGGGACATTAGGCATATGGTTCTAGACTCATATATTTATAGACCAACCAGCACTGGGTGGCTGATGTGGTCAGTATCACACAAGCAGTCTTTACTTCACAAGACATTTTCTGGTACCTACTTTATACTAGGTCGACCTAGTGGCCCAAGTAAATGTTAACAATCCGCTTTAATGCAGTTTTGAACCCATGACCAACGGGCCAGCAGGTGAGCATCTAGCCACAATTCTACCATGACTCATGGAGAGTGTTCTTGGAAATGTTGTGCCTGATAGGCAAAAGGAATAAGGAAATAAGACTAAAAGGGAAAGTTCCATTTCTATAAACATAATTATAATGTGACAATGTTCATTTCTATAAACATAATTAAAATGTTTTAACAAGGTTCATTTCTATGAACATAATTATAATACTGTGACAAAATTTTGATTTGACAGTTTAATATTTCTTTAGAAGTTGAATAATTAACAGTAAATATAATAACAGTAATTTATTTTTTAAAATTTAATCAACCCAGAATGCTCATTTATATTTGATATTAAAAAGAGTTATTGATCATCTCTCTTCTATTTTATACCATAACTCCATAATGTATTGAAATTGTGTGTGTGTTTGTGTGTGTGTGTGTGTGAAGGGGGGGGGGGGGGGAGGAGGAAGCTAGTATATTCAAAGATGTCAATTTCATCAACATCCTGGTTATGAAGTTTATTAGATAAGCACAGGTAGCCTGCCGAACCCACAATCAGAGTAAAGAGATTCTTTCTAGTGCATGCTTCAGCTGCTTCACACAAGTGCAGTAGTTTAATGCGATGTAACTGGCCATAAAGCAATGTGCAGGCAAGCGACAATGCTTGAATGCAGGGTGTCAAATGTGATTTGAGCCAGAGATAAGTGATTCTCTGAAGCTTCTTTTATCCACATTTGCCAGGTCTTCAATGTTCAGCCATTCTTACACCTGGTATTCATCTTTCAATGTCAATGAAATATAAAATATGAGTCTATTTTAGGCACATAGACCATAGTTAGTGTCATCGCAATAAAAAAGTTAAGTTTAAATTTTTGTAAATTTCAAAATACAATTTAACAAGTCTAAATATACTATTCAATTTAGTTACATGGGACTTGATAATCATGACAAATTATATGCTGTATTATATTAGCAATTCATACAAAATAAATCTGATGTTTTTATAAGTATTGTACTTGTCTCTGGTTCAGATTTATGATGTTGCATGTGTTTCTAAGAAGATTCAGAAGATCAGAGAGAGAACAAATTATATCAATTATATCATCTTTCTTCAGAAATAAACACATTTAATTAGCATTATCATCTAATGTTTATGTCTGACGTAAAACATGAAAGTTGCAACAGTTTCTCCTCCGTCACGTCTTCTTCTTCAATTGCCTTTAAACTCCCTATGGAGCATAGGCTCCTCTATCATTGCTCTAGGCTATTTATTTTTCCAGATTGATCAGTCATCCCAATCCACTTATCCTCCTCTTTTATGGTCTTTTTTTTTGTTTCTTAGGCTTTCACACCCTCTAATTTCTCTGTGTATTCCAGTTTGTTACTTTTTAAAACATTTTTGTGTGTTCTCTCATTGGCTTCACTCGCCCAATGGTCATGTAATTCCCATCAAGGCAGATTTTTTTAAAAATTGACATGTCCTCCCAGGCCGACCCAGTTTAAAATGGGTACCAGAAAATGTTCTAGGATGTCAAGGTGGCTGGCATGATATTCACATCAGCCATTGAGTGCCATTTGGTTTAATTTAAGTGACTTAACTGTTCACCTCATTTTGATTTCATTTAAGTAACTATTCACCTCATTCTGGTTTTATTTAAGCGAGTTAACTGTTCACCCAATTTTGGTTTCATTTAAGTGAGTTAACTGTTCACCCCATTTTGGTTTTATTTTGAGTTAACTACTCATCCCATTTTGGTTTCATTTAAGTGAGTTAACTGTTCACCCCATTTTGGTTTTATTTAAGTGAGTTAACTGTTTCACAAATGTCCGAAATTTTGCAACAGATTCTAGCTTTATTAAGTTCCTTTCTACTTCCCTGTTAACAATTAAACCCATTATTCTCAAATGGAGCTAGTGCATACCAACCAAGTTTTCTCTTCTGCCTATGTTGTAAACTGGTTGCAGTAAATGTTTAGCTGGCATTTTATCACACCAATTCAATCAAAAGTGACCAACTTGATATGGGATTTTCAACCAGCAAAAACAGGCAAACACTAAATATCTTAACTAATTCTCTATTGAATACTAGCCTGGTGTGACAGTGTATGGGAAAAAAAAGGGCAGCTAAACAATACTTAAATCCAGAGACCTTGTCTGTCAGTGTAAACATGAAAGAATGTAAGAAGACTAATTCTATACCAAGCAAATCATCATATGATCATTATTTACAAGATAGCTTTTTGTAATAGAAATGTTGTAGTCATGAGTAACAGATCAACATATGTTTTTTTTAGCTATAAAGTGAGTAACACAACATCTGAGAAAATAGATGTTTAAGTTTCCAGAGAAAGTAACAGACCATCTGGTACCCTTAACTCTGTAAGATGTGTAAACTTTATAAGCCAATCAAACACACAGGAAACATACCTGAGAAATGATCACTCCACCATCTAAGACACAATATGTCTTCCCGCCTTCTACCCCCTTTGGAGCTCCCAAGTGGACATGTCTGCTGACACTGATAAGACTGACCATGTCAAAGACATTCTCAGCTCTCACATAGCCCTTATCCGAGAGGAACATGTAGTAGTCAAAGTCATGCCCATACTTCTTGATTACATATTTCAACACATTGATTGGCATGAGATGGTTGTAGCCATCATCAAAGTTGACTATGATCATTCCTGGCGGAATTACTGGAGCTTTCTGGTCAATAAAGAAAATCACTTTTGTGACGTAATGGCTTAGAGTTTTGTTCACAGCAATGGCATGGGTATTTAGAGAATCTTTTGATGAGAGAACAGCCACAAAGAGTTTCTGTCGTATACCCAGCTCTGTAGCAGCAAACTTTGGTCTGTAGAATTTTGAGCTTGCTTTTGTATCCAATTTATAGGCAGACTGATCTATGTTCTCTATATCGAGTTGTCGTGGTTCATACATATCATCCACAATGTCAACTGATTTTGTATCTCTGAGCTTGATCATCTTCTGGGGGTCCTGGTTGGCAATGTAGGTCTCGCAGCTGTCTTCGCTGAATGGTGCGTACATCATACTCAGAGTCATCCCTAGACAGAGACCTACCAAGGCAGGCAGGAACGATTTGGACATGCATTTGATGTCTTTGCATCGTGTCAGGATACGCTGTATTTTCCACAACCTCATCGTGGCTACAGTTTGATTAAACCATAATCAGAAATCTGTAGAATTAAAAAGAAAACTATATAACATCACAACAATGTACTTAATAAGTCATTAAGAAAGTTCCTTTTATGCTAAACATAAATATACTTCAGAAGTAACTAGTCACAAACAAAGATGAATGAAATGTCAAAAGAAAATGAAAAGATATGGATTAATGGATGCATGGATGGATGGGTGGATGGATGGATGGATAGAATGATGGATGGATGGATGGATGGATGTGTGTGCATGCATGCATGTATGTATGTATGCACGAGGGGAAGTCAATAAGGAGGTCACAAATGGCTGTAGAAAAATAACTAAATATGATAACAACTTGAAACCAGTTTATTTTTATACATACATTGTCCCTTTATTTCTCAACATAATTTCCACCAACATTGATGCACTTATCCCATCGTTTTATCAGTCCTCCCAAACTGGCTGCATAGAACTGCGTGCTCTGTTTTCTAAACCACATATTCACTTCACATTCAACTTTGGCGTCATTCGCAAAATGTCTCAGACCAAGATGGGTTTTCAGCGGACCGAAAAGGTGGAAATCGCTAGGGGCTAAGTCGGGGTTGTAAGGTGGATGTTCCAGAACTTCCAACCGTAATTGGTTAATTTTCTCCTGAGCCGTTATGTGGTCTGGCATTGTCATGAGGAAGCAACACTCCTCTAGTCAGCAGTTCTGGAAATTTCAATCGATCATGCATTATGCTGTATGTTGAACCATGTGAGCACCCTATTGCAGATGCTACAGTCTATCGTTACTCGCCTGTCACCTCTAATCATCTCCTCCACCCGCTGCATGGATGCTTCTGTTGCAATCTCAACAGGATGACCAGATCAGATTTCATCAACAATTTTAGTGCGTCCTTGAGAACATTTTTCTACCCAGCTATGCATTGCTTTACGAAACAAACATTTGTCAGCATAAACAGGAAGCATTTCCTTATGAATGTCCTTTGCAGGCAGTCCTTTTGCCCACACCAAAAAATGCACAACGGCACGTTGCTCTTTGGTTGTACACTCCGTAAGTACAGTCGCCATTTTGTTTATGAGCTGCACATGTGCATGAGACACATAGCCTTTGGTTTTCTGGATCAACTCTGCTGACGATATCCCTCCATGCCACTGTCTCAATCCATCCAGTATCATTTCTCTTGGTCTGCCTCTGCCTCTCTTCCCCTCGATCTTTCCAGTTGTCACGATGTTCTCCAATACCTCTCTTCTCATCACATGACCAAAGAAAGCTGTTTGTCTCTTTCTTATTGTTATATATAATGTTTTAGTTTCATTAGCCTCTTTCAGGCAGTCATTGTTAGTTACTTTGGCAGTCCAAGGAATTTGCAACATTCGCCTCAGGAACCACATAATGCGCCTTAAGATGTGTAAAAAGGTTTATTGAGAGAGACCTAGTAACAAAAACACCTTGATCTTACTCTCCTGAATTACTCTGTTCATAATAGCGATTCCAAGCTGCACTCTTTATTCCCCACTTTAATTGCTGCTAACCAGGTTTTCTCCCACATGGCTCAGCTTCTTTCCATAGAGCAGCTGGCCGAAAGCATCGCACAAAGCACGAACTCCGTAGCTCCAGCAACGAACCCAGGAGTCTCCAAGAAAATTGCACTCAAGAACCAAACAATGCAGCCCAGAATCAAATCCACGATCTTCAAAGCAGAACGAACGAACGAACGAACGGACTTTATTTTCAAAGGGTAACAAATTGGGCATGCAGGCCCGTCTTACATTTGGCCCTTCCAATCACTCATCTTTCGTTCATCAATAGTGCATAAGAAAAACATTGTCAAATGAATTTTGTAAACATAAACAATGCATGTTACCATGTTATGAGGCACATCCACCACCCACCCACACATCCCCCATTCACCCACACATCCCCAACCCAACCACACACACACACACACACCCCAGGCACACATACATCCCCCACCCATCCACCACATCCCACACCTACACATCTCCCCACCCACACTCATTCCCACAAACCACACATCCCATCCACCCACACCCAAGCACACATACATTCCCCATCCCACACATTCCCCACCCACACACATCTCCCCATCCACTCACATATCCACCACCGATCCCATTACCCACCAACAATCACCCACCCACATATCCTCCTCATCCCCACCCATCCCATAACCCACCAACAATCATCCACCAACATATCCTCCTCCACCCAGTCACCCACAACCGCCTAGACAAACACACATCCCCCTACCCACACACACATCTCCCCGCCAGCCTATACATCCCGCACGTACCCACACAAAATCCTCGCACCTACCCACACAATCCCACCCCGCCCACCCACACATCCTGAGCCCACCCACACACACCACGAATCCACCCACACACACATTCCCCCACCATCCCCCAACCTACTATTATGAACAAACTCCCACATTTAACACACATACAGTGACGATTGTCGTAAGCATTCTCGCAAAATTGTGGAAAAATGGAGAAAAATTGTACATATACATTTTGTAACGTAAAAATTAGTGATGCAATTCAAGTCTCTCTCTCTCTCTCTCTCTCTCTCTCTCTCTCTCTCTCTCTCTCTCTCTCTCTCTCTCTCTCTCTCTCTCTCTCTCTCGTTCTATCTATCTATCTCTCTCTCTCTTCTTACACACACATACATATATGTATATATACACACACAGACACACACACTCACACTCCCTTACTCACTCACACTCACTAACTCTCTCACTCACTCTACAGTAGTGTGCATGCGATTATAGTATACATGATAAAATCAAGGCTCATACCTCGTAATATGAAAGATGAGAATACATAAAAAATATGGAATAGCATGTTACATGGCATGCGTGCGCTCAACTCTCTCTCTCTCTCTAGATATACACACACTCTCACACTCATTCACTCTCTCTCACTCACTAACTCACTCACTAACTCACTCACTAACTCCCTCACTCACTCTACAGTAATTTACATGTGTTCATTTTATACATGTTAAAATCAATTGGCATTCAAAATGATATGAAAATGAGAATACACAAAAAGTATGGAATAGCATGTTAGATGACATGAGTGTGCTCAACCCTCTCTCTCTCTCTCTCCTCTCTCACACATGCGTACTCCCACACACACACCCACACAACATACACACTCAAATACACACATATATCCATGCACATACACACACCTACACACATCCACACACCTACACACATCCACACCCACATACACATACTTTCACACACATACTCACATAACACATGAATACATACTCCCTCGCATACACTGCATGCATGCATTTACACACACAAACATATACACATACATGCATGAGCACACACACACATGCATGAGCACACACACACATGCACATACATATAAACACATATAAACACACATGTACGCACACCTTAACATACATACAGACATACACACACAAGCACACACATACACACATGTACATACACATATACAATCATACACACATACAGACATGCACACACATACATCCACACATATAAACATATGCACACATACACACACGAAAACCCATCCATCCACACACATACACGCTGCCTCACATAATCACTACAACTAATATGAATAAACTTCCACACTTTTCACACGTACACATTGTCGACTATCGTGAGCATCCTCACAAAATATTCAAAATTGGGAAAAAAATTGGAAAAAATTGAAAATATGTAAAATGGTGATGAAATTATGGTATACATTGTGTAACGTAAAAATAAAATAGTGGTCCAATCCAGTAAGATTCCCGGAATTGACATAAACATGATGAGATAAGCAGTGCATGTTAAATTCAATTGGCAGTAAAAGGCAGGAGGTGTAGCCACTTCACCATAGAGACTCCCAGCACTGCTACTTATTTCCATTAAACATCCGTTATTATTCCGAGATCTTTTCCATCAATTGTAATATCTTCAAGCACTTTGATCATTTCACCATGTTTCACTTTATCAAATCACTTGGTATAATCTATAAGACATAAGCATAAGTTTTCCTGTGTCTCTTCTGATCTCTCTATTAGCGTTCACAATGTGTATATTGCATTACTTGTACCTTGCCCAGTCGACACATTCAAACCATTCTTCATCAATTTCCATCATTATTTTCTTTCTTGTTCTCATTACAATTTTGATTAAAAGTTTGATGACATAATTAATGAGTTTGACTGTATTAAATTTATGGCCTTTTTAGCAGAGCTATAAATGCAGCAAATCACTGGGTACAACTGTTGCAAATATTATTTAAAACCGTGTGAGCATAGAATTGTAATAATATACTAACCTATGTATGTATACATCACTATTTATTGGTTTCAACCGCACCATGAGATCCATCATCGAATCTTAATTGTCTCCACTTCTCCTGCCTCCCCCACCCGCCCCCCCCCCCTCTCATGTGAACTATCCATGTACCTTAATTTCCTGATGTGTTAAATAAGACTGTTCCTACTACCAAATGACTGCATATACCTACCACCAAATGACTGCATATACCCACCCTATCTGCTAGAGAAGCTACTTCTGTCAGCGGTCATCTTATCTCATTTCTGGAGCATCTGAGGTAAGTATCACAGATTGTATTTCACTCTGCTTATTAACATTAATTATGCCTTAATTAAGTCACTGTAGAATGTCAGTTTGCAGCCTTTTTTAATGGGGGTGGGGGGGGGTTGTCCCCTCAGTGGAAGGTGTTTTCACAGAAAATTTTAATCGACCTATTGGTGACTTCCTGTACGTACCCACGCCTGCTTCTGATTCGATGTATTCTAAAACAACTGTCTCATATCGCAGGAAACTATTCTGATAAATGCTACTGTGATCTGTCTGCTAGGCTGCAAGCGTTTGTCGCTTAGAACTTTCTTCTCATTAAGTTATTTACGTTTTTTTGACGTACGATAAGCTAAGTTTTCTTATAACTCCTGTATGTTAAACCAACCTTGACTTTTTGATGCATTTTTGAATTCTGCGTTCATTTTTACTTTATATTTTTTTTTTCAACTTGCTCACTTAACTCAAGTGTAGTCCATACACACTATTTATTTACAGTAGTGATGGACTGAATTTTGCATGTGGGTTAGCTTTCCCTAATAACAGTGTCCCTCGCCATCGGGCGAACCCACTCCGACTTCAGAGGTACTTGTAATTTACGTCCCCATGTCAAGGATAATTACATATATTTGAAGGGTGTCAACAATACCCGCTTTCGACCGCGTTCAGGAAAATATGTTTAGCACAACCATGAAAATGAGATAGCGCAATCATAAAACAAAATTAAAAATAGAGGCGCCCATACCATAGTACTATACTATAGCGGACATGTATTTATTTATAATTAGAACTGGCAATTTAATTGCTAAAATTAAACAGGATACAAGTTTCATTTGTGGCAGTAATGTATCTGTGTACTTGTATATTGTTCACCATCTGACATGACTGAAAATAATTTTGAAAGCCAATTTCCAGACCTGTCTGTCTAAACTTGTAAGGAGTACTTTTTTCTTAGCAGCGCAGCAGTATATACTTATTTACATTTAAATAAAATACTGTGAAACAAGTTATGGTTTTTTTTTTAAAGTTAGTATTTAAATATTAATTGCTCACATTTAGGAACAGAATAGTGTACTTATACAGCAGAAGTAGAAATCAATTATTAGCGAAAGTGACTGCTTAATTTCTGCAGCAGTTACAAATTTATTTACTTACATTAACATTATTGCATATTTAATCAACAAAAGAAAGCTGTCGCGATGCAGTAGGTACATCAAGACAATGTGAGTACATTTTCATGAATTGTTCTTTGACTTATGACAAACATTTCACATGACATTTAATTAATATAAAAGGGCAGCTATTTTTAATCATTAATTAGGTCACAGTACATCCTATCGAAACAGGAAAGTGACCGTGACTTTCCTTTTACCAGTCCTCATACTAAAATGTACATCGTGCTTGCTTGTTTGCTTGCCAATAATTAGCTATGAACATGACATTTAATTAATATTAATCAATTTGTGGCTATTTTTATTTATTAGTTAGGTCACGGCACATCCTATCGAAAAATATATAATATGTCAAGTTAGGCCTCGCCACCGGGGACGCAATCAATGATATATGGTACTATGTGGTTCGTTTAAAAATAAACAAGCCACGGTAATAAAAGGTAGAATTTATTAGTTCCCAATTTACTGGGCAACAAGCAGAACTGCTCATTTGCTCGGATTCCTTTGCACTTTCTGATTGTAGATCATGAAACAAAAATATTAATAACTCCGCTTAGAATTGATGTACAGTCTTCACTGAAACACCGTTGGATTTGTCTTGATAAGCTGTATTTGGGTACTTTGATGACATTTTAAAAATACAGTGAATCCAACTGTGATGGTTTCATAAGTAAACACCCAAT